>CBVK0102665944.1:0-10763 GCA_900067695.1 Picea abies | reverse complement strand
GTTTCTTGTGTAAATGTATATAAATTCATGTAAGCCCATAGAGGCAGAGAGACAAATTGTGAGGATATGAGAGAGCTTGTAAGTCTATTGTAATCTCCATGATCTGAATAATAAGATAATCGATACCTATGCTTGGTGGACGTAGCCCAACATTTGGATGAACCACGTGAAATCTCTGTGTTTCTTATCTGTGTGATTGTTAATTATCATATGTGAATTGTGTTTTTCGTATTTGCAATTCTAACATGTATTGTTGTGTTATTTAAATATATTTATATCTGTAATGTTAAATGAGATCTGAATCGTTGTGTTATTTAAGATCTGAATTGTTGTGTTAGTTTAACCTACAACAACTCTACTATGGCGGACTTGGTGAGCCCGAGCCTCCACCAAACAAAATCCTTAATGCCTACAGTACTCACACTGCTTAGACTGGGTCATCATTCCGCTCAGTTGGAGGCATTACACCATTCATTTTATTAGCACTATTTTTCTAGTGAGACTCCTGCATCGTCAGTCTTAGACTTTACAATAGTCTTTACTCATCTATCTCTTCCAGGCAGAAAAAACTGACATCCTACACCGATATTACTCCTCCCTCCAGACTTCTTTTATTGTTAACCTTGTCCCATCCCTGAGTGATTTCTTTAGGTGGCAGCTGCACAGAACTCCTCGAGACGCACACTGGTGGAGGTTGAAGTCAGCGCATTTATGGGTGCGGCTGGCGAGGCACTCTGGCACAGTGTGGGTCTCTTCAACTCGGCAAATGAGTTCTCTAGATGCACCAGAATTAACTCATCGCTACAAGGGGCTCCGCGCCTTACCACCAGCTTGCCTTCTACCTCCCTGGTCAGCCCCCTGATTCCAGTTTAATCTCTGTTAATCCACCTCTTAGACACCCGAACCCTCCACAGTATTTACTATCTCCCTATTTTCAAAAGTTGTCGATTTTCCGCACCTCTCCTCAAAAACACACCCTGAAGTCCACTCCTAAACCACACCCTGTTCTTAACACCAGTATCATTTATGGCGCTCCCTCTGATGCTACTTACACTCTACCCACAGTTCCAACATTGTATCTTCATGGGGAGAACTCTGATGTGCTTCAGGATTCTGTAGGAGCCACTGGGGGTCCTCGAGTGAAGGGAGCACTTCATACGGGGGGCAAAAAGCCTACACACAGACCTTGGCGCGCTAAGAAGTCAAAAAAGAAAATGGTGATGAGAGACGACATAGGTCTTGAGGACACTGTTACTATGTCTCTTTGCACCCTTGTGGGTAGGCTATCCTATCGACACCTTTATAGAACAAATATTGTAGAATGGGTGAAGGCTTCCTGGCAACCACTGTTGGGCTATATTCCAGAATTTTCTTTCCTTATGAGAGGATGGATGAGCTTTTGCTTCAGAACTCCAGAGGACTCAACACTCATCCTGGACCAACTCTGGCTACTCGACGGCGACAGTCTAATGCTAAAAAGTTGGCGTATTAGCTTTGATCTTATCTAGGATTACTTCCGCTTGTGACATTTATGGGTTCTCTTACTTGGACTGCCCCTCCACCTCTGGAATACGAAGGCTATTGAAGCCATTGGGAATGCTCTCAAGAGGTTTATTGGAGTGGATAACAAGGCCCTCACTGCACTAGTCAAAAGGGTGGCAAAGGTCCTCGTGGAACTTGACATCCACGATGCATTGTTGGAGTCCATAGACATCGAGTGGAGAGGACACCTTATTCGACAAAAGTTAGACTATCTCGGCATTCCCTATAGATGTACAATCTGCAGGCAAACAGGACACCTGAGGAGGCAATGCACTGGATATGAGGAGGATGAACAGTTAGAAGACACAATGCTAGAGCTTTCTTCCAAAATGGACTCTCTGAGTGTAAACACACAGGCCACCTCTCCAGAGCATTTTGGTGCAGACAACCCAAGTGCCCCAGACACACTTACAAGTACATGTCTGTGGAACAACCAGCTGATCTCTCTTCTTAATGTTTATGGACCATGCACAGGAAGGAAATTTTTTTGGGATAAGGTGGCATCAAGGGGAATACTCAATTATCCAAACTTGATTATTGCTAGGGACTTGAACTTAACCACAACTATCAGAGAGATTTGGGGCAACTCGACTACACAGGACCAACTAGCAGGATACTTCAATACTCTTTTTCAGGCTCATGCCCTGATTGACCTCCCTCCGGATGTTTTAGCTCCCACTTGGCGTAATGGCCACTCTGGACGAGAGGATATTTACAAGCGACTGGATCATATTCTTATCTCAGAAGTCCTAGCAACTATTGATGGAAGGGTCAAGACCTGGGTAGAATATCCCTTTTTTTTTTTACCATGCTCCTATACTCTTACAACTAGTCTCTCCACCATTTTCAAAGAAATATCCTTTTGAATTAAATGTGTGTTGGCTGCAAGAGGTAGATTTCAATCAGATTGTTAAGGAGGTGTGGACAGACCCACATTTTCAGACCGAGCCAAGGATTCAATATCGTTTTGTTTGGAAATTAAAAACTCTTAAACATTGTATCAAACGATGGGCAATTATTTAGAGGAAATAAAAATAGATCAGATTGCTAGAACTGGAATCTAATATACACACTCTTCTACAAGCCGAGACATAGGATAGAGGATCCCGAGGCAGAAACAACAATTTAAAAGTCTTGGAAACCAAAAGGAACTAGATCCTCCTGGTGGAAGAAGCCCTATGGAGACAAAAGAGCAGAGCACTCTGGATAAAATGCAGCGACAAAAACACAATTTTTTTTCATCGGTTTGCTAGTTATTGTCGAAATAAAAAGCACATTTGGGAAATACAAGATGATGTTAGGCTCTTACACAATGGACAACAAGCACTAAAGGAGGTTGATACTTCAAATCATTTTATGGGGCGATTGATCAAAAAAATCTACATGATCCAGTCGTTGTTACTAGTCTCTTCCCCCAATCGATCTCTATGGAGGACTCACAACTCTTGGATAGCCCCTGTACCATACAAGAAGTTAGGGATGCTCTAAACTCTTTCTCCAAGGACAAAAGTCCAAGCCCGACGACTAGACTGTGGAATTCTTCATGCACTTCTTTGGGGACAGATTTGCTAGAGCTTGTGGAAGATTCCAGGATTAGAGGGAAAGTGATCAGCGCGCTGAATTCGAATTTCCTGACACTTATCCCAAAAGAGAACAATCCAACTACTTTTGGCGACTACAAACCAATCACACTATGCAATCTTTGTTATAAATTAATTACAATAATCATTGCAACTAGGATAAATCCCATCCTCTCGAGGACCCTGTCGGGTGAACAACTGGGATTTTTAAAGGGAAGACAGATCTTAGATGCCATATGCACAGCCGAGGAATACTTGCACAACATAAAGGAGAATAATTCCAAGGCAATTATTCTAAAATTGGATCTAAAAAAGGCCTTCAACTGTATTGACTAGGATTTTCTTCGGTTGATCCTAACACAATTGGGCTTCAACCACCTCACTATAATGTGGATCATGAGTTGTGTGACTATGACCAACTTTGTTGTCCTGGTCAATGAAGAAAACTCTCCCTTCTTTCATAGTGTTCGGGGACTGCGACAGGGTTGTCCACTCTCCCCACTACTGTTCATCTTGGTCATGGAAGGCTTAAGCCTACTCCTCAAAAAAGGACTTGCAGAAGGAAAACTCATAGGGATTAAAGTGCCTAAGATCATCAAGATCTTACACCTCTTCTTCGTTGATGATGTATTAATCATGACCAATGACTCATTACAGGAATGGAAGGATATAAAATCCATCTTGAAGACCTTTTGTAGTGCCTCAGACCTGTTAATAAATTGGACAAAGACACCCTTTCACTATGTTGGTTTACAAGAACACTCACTGACACTTCTAAAAGATCTCTTTCCGCATAACTTTGTTCATTTTGCTAAAGGTTTTAGGTACCTTGGTTATTATATCAAAGTAAATTCTTATAAGGTTTCAGATTGGAATTGGGTTGTTGCAAGGGTGGAAAAAAGAATAGGACATTGGTGTAATAGATGGCTCACTTTAGGAGGTCGCCATACCCTCATTAAAGTTGTTCTTGCAGGACAGTCGGTTTACTAGATGGCACTTGCTACCATTCCATCTACAGTCTTGGACAAACTAAGGAAATTATCATATAACTTTCTATGGTCAGGTAGCTCTGGATACACTCACCTACATTTGAGTAACTAGGAATCACTGGAAAATGCAAAGATTAAGGAAGGATGGGGTATCCAAAATTTATTCCATTTTAACATAGCACTGGTAGCCAACTCACTCTTGCACATCTTGACAAAAGATGGAATCTAGCACACTATCATAAAAGATAAATACCTCCCCCACTGTTCGGTGGCCACATGGTTCAAGACTACTTCTAGCACAATGAGACGGGCCTCGCAGTTTTGGAGGAATCTGATAAAATCAGTAAATTGGATTACACATTGGCTTTGCTAGAATCTAGGAGTCGGACACTCAGTTATTCTGGGCAAGGATTATATTTTAGGAATGGAAAATTCCTCCTACTTATCTCCACAATTGATCTCTCTCTTAAATACAAAGAACATCAGATATCTTTTCTAAGTGAAGGGGAACCACAGACTTGGAATATTAGCTGACTGCTGTAAATCTAGTGTTGATATAGGACTTCCAACGGAACTTGCAGTGGAATGGGACACTTTTTGCTCGATGATTACACAAACCGATCTACAACTACAAGATGTGGACATGGGGTGACCACTCATGCAACTTAACTGTCAAAAATGTATACACAACCATTTCAAACACCCTTTGGCAAAACAATATGGGTGGCTGGAGGAAATATATGTGGTCTTGGAACGTTGCTCATAAGATCAAACTTTTCACATGTCTCACTATCGAAAACACAATTCACACCTGGGATATCCTTCAAAAGAAAGGCTGGGTAGGACCCAGTATTTGCCACCTATGCTACACAGATGAAGAAACAATGAAACATCTTTTTATAAAGTGTCCATTCACCAGACAAGTTTGGGCAAGTATCCTCAATGAACAGAACTTAATTGTTGTTTGGGATGGGCATACTCTATTTGATTGCTATGAATCTTGGATTAAAAAGGAACAAAAACATCAAACTCTGCCAACACTGGTCTGTTGGTTCGTGTGGTTGGAGAGAAACAAATTTTTTTTTGACAATGGGAATCCAGCTACAAACACAGTTGTTTATAAAACTCTAGGTATGCTCTCAAATTGGGCAACCATCTATCTGAAAAATGTGGATTCCAAGGAAAAAGAAAAGAAAAATGTCATGATCCATACTCCATAGGGCTGGCCTATAGGCTAGTTTGATGGTGCTGTGCAACAAAATAGCCTCCAGAGTGGAGCAGGGGGCTTGATAAGCATATCGTCACATTCACTTATTAAATGGACCTTCAACTGTGGCCCTGGCACCAACACTAAAGCTGAGTTATTGGGTGCCTGGGAAACACTTCATCTAGCATCTAGATTGAACATTGATGAACTACAAATCTATGGTGATTCCAAAATTGCTATAGATTGGATGAACAAAAAAGGAAATCTACAGGTCATCTCTCTTTTGGGTTGGCAGGACAGAATCAGAGAGCTTCAACCTCTCTTCACGAAGCTCAGTTTCCACCATATATACCGAGAGTACAACAAAGAAGTGGATTCACTTTCAAAAGATGCTCTCCAAAAACCAATTGGTAAAATCATCTATAACCAATGAGTGGATGGGTAAGAGGGCCCGCCTATTGTTCTAAATCTTTAATTAGCTTCTCCTTTATTCAGATCTTAGCTGTCTATTCAGGCAGATTGATGGTAGACACTGTCTTGGGTTCAAATTTTTGTGAACATATCTTTATTTTCCAGAATAGGGATAGTCTGTAATTCTGAAACTTTACACTATTCTGCTACACTTTTTGGCATAAAGCTTTTGTCTCCGGTAACAATCCAACACTTGTTTACCTACACATTTGTTCGCTGAAAGAACTCTGTTGACAATATCCAGACTTTTTTATGTGATGTAATCTTGAAAAGAGAACAATATTATATTTTAATATAATAGAGAAATTTTTTCCACTGGAAAAAAAGTCTCGAAGTTAATGAACACTATAAATTATAAAAAATCAATCATTGACAAGTTTGACTAATGTTCAATATTGTTATACATCAATTATGGGGATTTAATTTGAATAATCCTTATGGTTGGCTATTTAACAACCCTAATCTATTTATGAGATTTGGTAACTTAATATGTCAGTTAAGGAGCTTACTTGTACTCTTACATGACATAATTAAAAAAGATCAGTGTGAGAATTTGCAAGGGATATGTGATATGCAGAAAATGTGCATATCCTTAGGCCTTTGTCCATTGTATGTTGTTGGATATATGAGCATCCATATATCAGATAGTGTACATACAAAAGCCAGAGGATATGCACATTTTTCTGTATGACACATTTTCTTTAATGTAAAAATTTGGGTATTTGTTTATGGCCTCATGGGTGTTATATGATATAAATATATATATGATAAAATAAAAGGGAAATGCAAATCGATAATGACATGTTTAATTTTTATTTTTTTTGAATTGATTTATTTGATTCAAATGATTTTTGAATTAATTTTTTCAATAACATTTTATAAGATATTATTATTATTATTATTATTAATGTTACAATATTTAAATGGAATATAACTTGACTATAAATCACAACAATGACAAGTGATTTTGAGATATGAAATTGGATACTCTCAAGGAATTAGATTGGATTTGAATTTATAAATTTATTTTTTCAATAACAACATATCCTAAACAAATATTTTTACTAATTAAACTAACATTTAAAAAGATAATTTTGAAATGAACTATTTAATCCTAAATCATATTAGTTGTCCTACATTCAAGCCAAAATTTATTTTATTGCTGGAATTTTATTAGTCCCCAGGCCTATGACAAAGACTCTTGTATTCACTTTTTGCATTAGTCTCTTACTTACTCTACAAAAATAATGAAAACCAAACATAAGATTTGTTGAAGTTATAAATCAAACATAATATTTTTTTAATTGTATTGTCTTAATTTTGATTGAATATTTTTTTTCTTGACAACTTTATTTATGGCCAAATCATATGCCAACCACAAAAATTACATTATTTGTGAGTTTAAAAGAAATATGACCCGATTCAATGCAATTTTTTGTTTGCTTCTTTTGACACTAGGATTAATGAGTTCTAGTGTTTGAACCATAATGAGTTCTAGTGTTTGAACCAGTTGTTTCCTCTGCTTAAGGAGTAAATGATGGCATGTATTGATTTCATTAAGAGGCACAATTGTCGCAAAGCGTTCTCTTGCTTTATCTCTTTCGTATTATAATTTTCTCCGATAACACTCTTGGTTTAAAAGAGTGGATATCCTAAGTTATCCACATTTATTGAACATTCCTTATCATATAATTGTTAAGTATGATTTTTTTTTATTGGGAATAACAACCCTTTGTATTTTTAGATCCTTTTGGTTAATGTGGAACGTAAAAATGATTTAATGAAATTATAATGATATATAATGGTATAAGGTTATTTAAAAATACTTTATTTCAATAAAGATCATAAAAGAATTAATTATGTTGGACAATAACACAATTCTAGATTTGATAGACAAAGAAAAACTATTATTGTAAACTAGATTTGTCTAGATTTGCTAGACAAAGAAAAATTATTATTGTAAACTGTCATTCATTTTGTTCGGTATTTTGGTTATAATGAACCTACTTTGTTTCCATTGAGTTGTATTTATTAATAAAATACATCAATTTGGTTAGTGTACAATAACCTAGTTAATATGTCGTATTCCTTTTATTATGTTAATTCGTTTTCTTCATAAAATGCCAGGTTGATTGCATAGAAACAAATGTACATTATTTTTGAAAGTATTGTGTAAATAGAAAATATTGTGTGCAATTACTTTGTAATAAGAGAATATTGTGCAAATGTAATTAATAATCTGAACATGTAGTAGTCAAATAAAGAGATTATTATCATATTGGAAAGTTATATGTTTTTTTTTAAGTTAACTAGACTATATTCAGGTAATAATGACAAAATTACACGTGTTTTGCTACTGGTCTGCCGCTTAGGAAACCAGACCAACAACAAAACAATTGCTTTTTTGGGCTAACTGCTTAGAAAGCATAAAAAATAAACTATCCTCATTTGGGAAATGCTTGTTCAAAGACCCTACTAAAAATAAACTATCCTCATTTGGGAAATGCTTGTTCAAAGACCCTACTACATTATTAATTACATGCCTCTCTTCTGTCTGAAATGGTCAATTGGTTTTGTGTATTTATGTAAAATATATACATCTAAAAAACAAAGCATTGAAAATTAATCTGTGGAGGAAGGGATATCATCCCTCAAAATCTAGGGAATGTCTTCATTGAGGTTGTTGAATTTTAGTCTCGTCGTCTTTATTGCCAAGACGTTGATTTTTTTGTCAAGTGCTTGGTTTTGTAGCTGAATACACCCCAGGTGCATGGAGAGCTCATTATAAGCGACTTATCTATTTGTCAAAGCTTTTCTTAGTAGAGTCTTAATGTGCCAGTATAAATCAATGGTGCAAAATTACTTAGTCTCCTAAGATCGAGTGGATCCTGTGTCCGAGATTCAATCCATCAATTTAGCATCGATTTCTCCATCCGAGCTCAAGCTCCGCTCCTGACGAACCTCTACTTCCATCAGGTCCATAGAAGCCCGAGCTTTCAGAGTGGTGTGGAAGGCACAATTCGCTGCAACCATGACCGCTTCCTGTTGAGCTCAAGAAAACAGTGGGTAAGGGCACAAATGTTTGCCTCTTCCACTAGTCCTCGACCTGTCCACACTTCCTCGTCTGTCGCTTAGGTTATTTTCGAGCCCCAGGTTAAAGCCTCGTAACTGAGAGCGCCAATATCTCGCTAAGTGCCAATCACCTCTCGATCCAACTACTCGTCGAGAGCTAACAGAGCATTGAGAGTCTCCTTGATTGCAAACCTGGTTTATGAAATTGCCAAGCCCCAGAACAAACAATCTTGTGTGCCTACTACTGTTGCCTTCCCTCCTCATGTTGCTTGACCCCCAAGTTATCCTACTAGCAAATTTACTTTGCCTTGAATTCCCCGGTGCCTGACCTATATCCTCGAATTTAGGCTTGTGTGGGGATTGATTGTGGAGGGTTGTCATCGCTGACCAAATGTGGGTACGATCAGACATAGTGGCAAGGTGAGTTAACGGTTCCCCCGTGCACAAATCTCTTCAGCAATGACCTTAACAACTATCTTTCAAACCTTGCTCGTATGCCAACCATGTCGATTTGAATGCTCAAACCTTCACATTAAATCTATGAATGAGGGGGATGGTAAGGAGATCTGTGTGTGGCATTGGGGCATGCACTAACACTCCACGTGGTGTCCATGGGCCCTGGAGGAGGCATTTCTCTGGCATTTATCACCTAGGTCGAGGGATTGGAAAGTTATATATTATCATAATGATTAATGTTCAATTGATTCAAGAACCATATCACCCATATCGTGTAAAAGCTTTGGTCATACTTCATACTATCTTAAGTCATATTGTCTAACATTCATATCTACACAATCTAATGATGAATGACCAAGCCATCTAATCTGCACATCAACAAATAAAAAACTGAATCAATATGATGTTAGATTTACCTTGGTAACATGTTTTTCTAATTTCAAAGAAAACAAATATGAATATGAACAAATTACTCTTCCATCAAAATATAGGTTAAGACAAGCTTAAAGGTTCGGTACTTTATTATGAGATTTAGAACTTACAAATATTTTAGAATAATAATTTATGTTACATTTTTATATTTGTTATGTAATCATCCAAAAGATATATTGATGAGAAATGACGTGACAAAGTTTGTTATAGTACATGTAATAATTTAATTCGCCACTTTAAAAAAAATTAACATTTACATTAAACTTTCAATTATCTTTTTTTAAAATTTAAATATATTTGTTAATTTCTCAACCTAATATATTATCTAATATATCTTCAAAATAATATGAAGATGTTTTTCATCTTTGATTGAGAGTGTACAATGTTTGTGATAAACTATATTTTACAAGTTATTGATTTTGGTATTATTGCTAAATTTTATATTTAACATTTAGTTGTTAATTTTAAAGTTGTTTGGCATCTAACCTTCTCACTCATGTAGTATGTGGATAAATTTAGAGCAATTTCAACTAATGGATATATATGATTATAAATATGAGATTTGTATTGAGAAAAACGTATTTTGTATTTTTCAAATTATCTAAAAAGTAAGGATTAATATTCACTTAATTTTTATTTTATTAATGTTTTTTTTTGGGTGATTGGTTAAATCAATAATTAGTTGGACATTTACTCAAGTGATACATGGTCGTGTTATCCAACTGTTACCACTATAACCTTGTTCCCACAACACCCTATACACAATATACAAGATAAGTAGAGGTTCATAATTCATAACTTTACATAAGAAAATGCCTTAATAATACACTTCATCACCAACTACTCTACACGTGAGAGCTTTTGTATTTATGTTAAAAACTAACCCTTCTTTTATTAATAATGTTAAAAACCTAAACAATAGGAAAACGATATTGGCTTGTCCCGTGAGACAGCGCAAATGGTAAGACAAGTGTACCTTTCTCCAAGTGTTGGGAGGAGGTCTTGTGATCAAAC
>CBVK0102665898.1:0-14984 GCA_900067695.1 Picea abies | reverse complement strand
TGGGGCTACTTGATTCTAAATCAAGTACTTGATGGTACATGACCTTCCCTGAAGAAGGACATAACCACAAGAGGGATAAGACCCATATGCAGTAATGATAAAGTAATAGGTTCACCATGTGATTTGAAGGAATGAGTAATGCCACCTTGCAAACCCTCCCTTACCCTTGGTTAATTGATTTGGGTTTTTATTGGTTTATTTAGGGGTTATGTTCTAAAGTTAAACATTAAATAATTGTCACATGTTTAAATTTCTAATTTAAACATGTGACTCCTTAATGTAACTTACCTTGCCCTAACCTTGCCCTAACCCTGCCCTAACTACTATTTAAAGAACCCCCCTCCCTCACCTAATAGACATTCATTTCTATTGTGCGTGGAGAGTCCTTCTAAGCTACGGCCTCAGTTTTGGTTTACTGTTGTGTTTGCTGGAGCGGCCTCCTTCCTTGTTACTGTGTTAGGGCAGCTGTCCCTGCCATTGAGGTTCAGTGTTGGAGTGGCCTCTTGCTGGTGTAGCAGCCACTTGTTGTGACCTAGCCGCAGCCTCCCTTGTGATCTGTTGTGCATCCTAAAGCTGCCGCGGGTGTCCTTTCTGTTGAAGTCTGTTGTGCCATAAGCCACCGTCTCCTGTAGGCTACCGTCCTTTTTGATATAGGCTACTATCTTCCCTTTGCTGTAGCAGTCGTGTGTTTGCAGGGTGCCGCTATCCTAGGCTGCTGTCTTCCCTTTGCTGTAGCAGCCGTGTGTTTGCAGGGTGCTGCTATCCTAGTCTGTTGTGGTTTCCCCTTTGCTGTGAGGTGTGTCCTCTTGAGGGTAGGTGTGAGCAGTGTGTTAGTAACCCTATCTAAAGGGTTACCTTTTGGTTGAGCTCCTCACTGTCCACAGTAGAAGCAAGGGTTTACTTACAGACCTGTGGGTATAGATCTGAGGGTTTTCTTTGGCTGGGAAGGGTTTGGGTTTCTTTGTTTTTGTTCCAGTAACCCTTAAGCTTGGTGGCTTGAAAGTTCCTTCAATCTTTGGTAGAGAGATCATTTGTTGATCTACGAACTGAACCTTGTCTGAGCATAACAACTGGAGCTACACCTTTTGTGGTTGGTGTGACTTCTTCTGAGGTAGGTTGCTGTACCAGGTATGTGCTTCACCTATCTGAATTTGAATTGCTTCAGGACTGATCTAATCTAACTTGAATTGTGTGGATCTAAAAGATGAATATGCTGTGAAATGTTTAGACAGTTTCTTTAGATCTGAAAACTGGTTATCATATAGATCTATTGTTATCTATTCTTAGTACTGTGTTATATAGATCTGCTGTTGCATTTAAAGAGCTGTTCATTACTATCTATGATCTGAACTATTTTCTTATGTGATCCGAGTTCTGCTCCTACTGTATTTTATAGATTTATCTTTCATATGCTCTAAGCTACAGATCTAAGTTGATTCTTGCATTGAAATGAAAAGAGACTATTGTTCTGCAATATTACCCTAAAATCTAACAACATCAACTTCGGCATTCTATCCTTTCTTCTCATAGGAGAATGAACCACAACCCCATTTGTTGTACATGTAACAACCATTACTTGAATTTTGGTACACTGTGGAAGGCCCTAGGATGGAAAGTGTTAAGTATGAAAGGGAGTGGTACGTTGCTCCTATCAAAGCCTCCTAGTAGCACCCCAAGAGCGACAACATTAGACTAGGACACAAATGATGGTCACCAAGGTGATACAAGGCAAAAAACACAACTTCCAAGCAATCATGATCCATTATCTGACTTCAACCCATGATCCTCACCTAAATGCCTAGTGCATTAAACAAGGCAGTTTATATGAAACAATGACTAAGAGTACCTCATATATGTCGGGTCAGCATCCTCGGATGAGACATGTTGATTGAGTGAAATGGATTGAGTTGTGCAATCATGAGGGGAAAAGCATTTGAGGGGTCGTTGTTAGTGGAGAATATTGATCATCATCATCATCATCATCATCAAGATCAATGTCTTAATTGCGGGCCATGAGACATGATCTCCTCTAGTTACCCCTAGGTGAGAGGGGGTAACACTCCTAATAGATGGTCAACAAGAGGAGTTGGGCCATGGTATGTTCCACAACCAAGATGGACCCTCTTGCCATCAAGCTCTGGAGGAATTTGTTTGGCCATTGATGACGTAATGCCAGATAGCAATAGATAGGTCAAGGAAAGGGTCCCCATCCAAATCACTGTACAACGTAAAGTGTGATTATGCTATGGAGAAGTAACACACTACAATATAAATGTCACAGGTTAGGGGGCACTACCTTGGACTCGAATCCATAGGAATCGAGCATTTTCATGAGTGATGACTATGGAAACACTACTTTGTAATGAGTCACATATAAGGCATGTTAGCTCTTGGATTCTCTTAGGTTGCCAGAGTGATGGGTCTTTTGTTTGCAAGCTAAATTTTTGTGGCAACCCTGAATAAGATGTGGTATCTATGAGGGGTTCACGTGTGTCTCCATGAAGGAAGTCTTGAGATGCAAGTGCATTGAAGAGTGTGCTCGAAGAGAAGTCAAAGGCTTCGTTGCAATTCTAGCATGCAAGCGGGACCACCCAAAGGGGAAAGTCCTAGATGACTACTATGAGTTCTTGAATGACGACCCCTTATGCCCTCCTTGGTTGCCATCACCTGTTCCTTGAAGTGTTTGAGTTCGGAAAGTTGGGATTTAGTGAGGTTGACATCAAGACAAATAGTGTGGGACAGAGGTGAGTTGTCGTTTTACTCGGAGGCCTTTGAGACAATCTTTTGGGGTTTTGAAGTGGAGGAAGGGTGTCAAGTTGGTGTCCATCCAGGCTCGCTCAAGGCATATATTCTTCAAGCAAGGGTATTGTGGAAGAAAGAAATGCCTTCCTGCAAGGGGTTTGAGGAGGAGGTAGTTGTGGGAGTGGGGAGTCTACGCACCCTAAGGTTGAGCTCCCTGGCTTGTCAGATGCATTCCTCTACAATCCTAGCCTGGACCACCTCTTCCACAGTTGATGTTTTATGATTCTCAGATCTGATAGAGATCTGATAGTTATTGCCTTATGATTAATAACAAGATTCACTTTCATACATCAATTATCATAGAATAACTATACACTGAAAATATCAACTATAACAATGCAATGGAAATAACAAGATCTAGAAATATTAACCATGCACAGTAGACACAAGAACACAAGAGTTTATCCTGGGAAACCCAACCTTGGGAGAAAACCCAACAACTTTTCTATAGAAGAATTCAGTCCAATATATTACCAATACATCACCACCAATAGCCAAAATACCATACAGAGAAGATCCTCCCCAAGGCTAGCATCACCAAGACCTAGTGCCTCAATAAGATGACCAAGAGCTTCTCCAAGTGTGACGCACTCTCCAAGATAACCAGAACCAAGATATAGCGAAATAACACAAATGCAACTGCAACTATCTTGTGTGCACTGCAGAAAGGAGAACTGTCTGCCCTGTCCAAATGAAATGAGCCAATCCTGTATGTATACTAATCTAGGCGCCAGTTTGGGGCCGACTTCTTATTTCTGGGTCTTCAATTACTTTATTATTTTCATGTGGGGTCGACTTCTCTTCCTGGGTCTTCAACTTCTTCCTGGGGTTTTGTAATGGTATAGATGGGTCTTCTTGTACTTTCTTGTGGACAATGATTGCTCAAAGTTGCAAATCTCCAACACTCCCTCTCAACGAGGGAGACATTCTCCATACTTGGATTTCTTCTGTCATAGAAAATTTTCTTCATGAGCCATATTGATGTGCCATCTCTCCACATGCATTCCGTCTCGGAATATGCATGTGATAACATTGCAAGTCCATCTACTCCTTGATAGGAGGACTATACATGGGCCATTCACCACTAGCAAAGCCCCGTGGATGAATGAATCATTTACCCTTGGTCATATTAGTACTAGCATAGCCTCATGCATGACCAATATGGGATAATGTTTGCCCGATGCTATGGGCCATTCACTACTAGCAGAGCCCCATAAGTGAATGAATCATTCTCCTTTGGTCATATCAACACTAGCATAGCCCCGTGCATGACCAATCTGGGAGAATGTCTGTTCGATGCTATTGCCTGGATCAACATACCTGGGCCATTCACCACTAGTAGAGCCCCGTGAGTGAATCATTCTCTCCTTTTGGTCATATTAGCACTAGCATAGCCCCGTGCATGACGAATTTGGGAGAATGTCTGCCCAATGTTGAAACATCAACAGTCATCACTAGCCAAATCAACATGGCTAATCTTGAGTATCATCCTCCTCATCCAAGTCAGCATGGCCACTCTGGGAGGATATATACGATCTGCTCATCTGTGGATAAGTACTGGAGCTTCACTGCTCCCTTCTGTTCCATGTCTCGGATGAAGTCTTGCAAGAAGCTTCTGAAGTTGCACCACTTCATGACTTGTGATACTGGATGTGACATACTCCATCTTTGTTGTACTGAGTGCTACAGAAGCTTGCTTCCAACTTATCCTCGAAATCGTAACTGATTCCAAACTGAAGCAACACCTTGAGGTGCTCAATCTGTCTACTGCACTCCCTGCTCAATCAAAATCTGTATATCTCTACAGCCTCATTTCATCACTTGAGACATATCATGTCCAACTGTACCACATAGGTACATGCTTTGTTGCAACCTAATGGTAGTGTCTCAGATCTACCATAAACCGACTCAAGATGCAAAGCAAGTATCCGTCCTGGTGTAACCTAGGTACATCAAGGATCCAATCAACTTCCTGTACATCGTGGGATCCACCAAATATGAATATGAAGTAGAATCACTTAAACTTATTTAGATTTTTCATCATAGGTGTAGTCATGGACTTGCAGTCCATCATATCAAATCCCATCAGTATCCCCTGAATGAGGAAGTTCTCATCTGATCTAGTCACACCTCTAATCCCAAGACTACATTCAGCCAGGATCCTCCATCTTGAACTCTAAGGCCACCTCCCTTTGTCACTAGAGTAAGTCCTGTTGTCCATTCTGCCTCACTAGCTTCTCCCTCTGTGACTGCGACAAAATCCATACCCATTCCTCTTAACTAGCTGTCTCCTCTGTCACTGTAGCAAGATCTACTAAAACAAGTGTATCCTCCTAGGAGATCTCACATCTCCTCGAAGCCTCCTCAAATCATGACACCTGTATGTCAGTCCTAGAAGATGTCTCTCTCCCACCTGAATCTGACGGGGAACTCCTTTTGAATGAACGACTCTTCCTCTGAGTCAACTGACTTTGCTCACTCTGAGTCTGCATCATTCTTGGTTAAACCCAAGCTCATCAAGTATCCATCGATCTTGGAGTACCATGCTCCCTCTGAAACATGACTCCCTCTAAGTCTGTACAATCTCTGGAGCCATCTGCTCCCTCCACATCTGCTAATATCCTCTGAAGTTTGTTCTCCAATGAACTGTCCTGGAAGGTTTCTCCTCCCTACTGGATCCTGAGGGCTCACTCCCTTTGAACTTTGGCTCCCTCTGAGATGGTACTTGTTGTAGTCGTCTTCCTCACCACTGGTGGAGCCACATGCTCCTCCTCATAACTAGAAGGTTTGGAATCAATGATGTGACTCCATGTAACTCGAGAATCCACGAAGAGCTACATGTCTCATTGCATCCTGCAACGTATCATGAAGCCATGCTGGCCTCTTCCTGGTCACTGCAATGTCTCTAGGTAGATCCACTGGCTCTACTGACTCTTCCTAATGATTTGAAGAGTAAACAACTGAACTAGAGGGATCTGTACGGTCATCTTTCGGAGCCTTCTGCTCCTCAGTATCAATCTCCATGTGTAACACTCTGTATCCCACAAAAGTATCCTTCTTTTTGGAAGGTTCTAACTTTGTCTTCTTTGCCTTCGATATATGGATGTATACTGTCATGTATACAACTCCATGTCTGGATAGCCTGCTCCATGTCTCAAACTAAAGACCATCTAATATGTTTCCCCTTGCAACCGTCACTATAGCTCCCTCTCATAGCTATTACCCGTGACCTGCCCGGAAAAAGCGCAATAACAAAAATAGCAGACAAGAGCAATATTCTTATGATAAGGAAATAGGAACAAGAATAAAAAATGGGAAACATGAACAACACTTTTCTAGTGTTGTTACCAATCATTCCTCTGTGGTAACCTGCCCAGAATAAAGACAGCAACCAAGAACATCTCCTAGAGGAGATCAATTCTATCTTGCAAACAAGTGCATCATTAGTACTAAACAGTGAGCATTTACACGATGATTATTGTACTAACAATATTCAAGTGTCACTAAACAATTGATAGCAAAAAAGTACTTAACAGTAATAGAACTCTAAACACTGTAGTCCCAGTTACAATATTTATTTAAGATGCAACAAATATAAAAATATCAAACTTGATATGCAAACCTGGAGTCTTAATTGCTAGGGAGGGTGCGCTATTCCTCTGAATGCACTATATCCAATGATCCCTTTGGGTCATTGCTTGGACAAGGTCCCTTGTACATCCCCCGCAAACACCCTCATACTCTGTTAAATGATGTAACTTGGAAACATATATAAGCACATACCTCTGAAATTTGTAACACCATCCAGTGTAATGTCCCTCGCCTCTTGATAAAGAGGTATTGAAGAGACTCAGTGGCTTAGGCATCCCCACTAGGCCATAGTCTCACACCAAGGGGAAAAGGTCAACTAGACTAAGGTTATATTCTTAAGTTGACTTGAGGAAAAAGGTAAGAAAGGAGTAAAAGATAACTCAATGAAAGAATAGAAGAACTGGAAGAGTTAACCCTGGGAGTTAATCTAACTCAATAGAGAAATAGAAGAAAAAGTATAAATAGAAGGCTAGGGCGCACCTATGAGGCATTCTGGATTTTGGGTATTTGCTTGTTATTGCTCTTGAGCATACAGTTTGGGGGTTTTGCTGTTACAAACCCTTGTGAGCAACTCAATGGTGAAAGATCCACTCACCTTGTTCCAAAGCTTGGTCTCGGGGATGAAAGACTCCACCCACACCATTCTACACTCATCACATATCCACCAATAGCTTTAGAAAAGTAACAGGGTCGTACTGTTCAGGAGTTTCCAGCAAGGGTGCATCATCATCTCAAGGAGAGTTCGATCCAGCTGATCAGGAGGGACGTTGGGCATTCCAACACTTGGGTTTTACTTGCAGGTGCTCAACCATCATTTTGAGTGTTTCTTTGAAGAGTTATCATCATCAGATCTTCAACTACAGTTTGGGACGACTTGGAGGCTAGGAGCACGTCCTGTGATTCAGTATTTCTCAGATCTAGGGAGATCTACCTGGAATCTAGATTTGAAACTTCTCCCACGGGGTTTCCATAGCCCGATCTATATTCCTGGAGAGTTTCAGAGCATTTGGAGGCCTCCTTCATCAGGGCCGAATTATCTAGGGTTCCAGGCATCCAGGAGGGCGCAACTTCATTAGAGGATTTAGTATTTGGAGGGGTTGGCCTTAGCATTTCAGCCTGAAACTTCAGGAGGGAGATCCTATCACCCTGATCTATCAGTTGGCAAAGTTTGAGCTCACTTGGAGTCTTCCTTCATCAGGGCCGATTTATTGAGGGTTTCAGCCTTCTACTGGAGCGTGGCATCTTCAGCTGGAGGAGTTGGCATCCATACGTCTCAGATCTATTGTATTGACCTTCATTTCTTATCCAACCTTTGGAGGTTTGTTTTGTATTAGTAGGAGCATTTTGCAGCAGCTCATATCTATTATCTATTGGGGCCATCTGAGGATTATTCCAGATCTGCTCTTTCTATTGTATCTGATTCATGCTTCTTATAATAAAGGTCAGATCTATGCTTGTGTTTTCTATATCTTGAATATGTTGTGATCTTGCATATGTTGGATGAATCTTGTATAAACACCATTTAAATAACTGGAACACTGCAATCACTACCTGCACATCAAACACGTTAGTGGTAGTTAGTGATTCCAAGCAAAAAATTGGCTTGGGATCATTACATCTAGCTTGTCTTCTAATCTGAAACTGGACACCATCAGTACATGAGGAAATCACAAAATCAAGATAGCAGAAAGTTCAATGTCTAGGAAAATGTCAATAAACCCTAAAATTTCAACTTTGACAAAAAGTCAAACTGGGAATTGTAGTAGGTGCGTCAAGGCAAGGCGAGATGCTCTATACAAAAAAATTTCCTCAACTCAACCCAATAAATGCTCAGCGAGCTTTACAAAGAAAGTTGTTGCAACTGCAGTAGTGGGTTTTTGGTGAAATTTCAACTTCACCAAGATGCAATTTGAGACCACTATGGGGTGCGTTGGGCTAGGGAAAGTTGATCTATGGCAGAATTAAACTCAGTGTCCTCCAATAAGTTGCTCAACGAGCTTGACAAGTTCAGGTCTGTGCGGTAGCAAATTGCTGCGGCAAACATAAATTGTGCAGTGGAAATATTTCAACTAGCTCTGAAACCATGTTGATGTTTTATGATTCTTAGATATGATAGTTATTGCCTTATGATTAATAACAAGATTCACTTTCATACATCAATTATCATAGAATAACTATACATTGGAAATCTCAACTATAACAATGCAGTAGAAATAACAAGATCTAGAAATATTAACCATGCACAGTAGACACAAGAACACAAGAGTTTATCTTGGGAAACCCAACCTTGGGAGAAAACCCAACAACTTTTCTATAGAAGAATTTAGTCCAAGATATTACCAATACATCACCATCAATAGCCAAAATACCATACAGAGAAGATCCTCCCCAAGGCTAGCATCACCAAGACCTAGAGCCTCAATAAGATGACCAAGAATAACCAAGCAAGAGCTTCTCCAAGTGTGGCGCACTCTCCAAGATAACCAGAACCAATATCTAGCGAAATAGCACAACTGCAGCTGCCACTGCCTTGTGCGCACTGCAGAAAGGAGAGTTGTCTGCCTTGTCCAAATGAAATGAGCCAGTCCTGTATTTATACTAATCTGGGTTCTAGCCTGGGGCGACTTCTTATTTCCGGGTCTTCAATTACTTTATTATTTTCTTGTGGGGCCGAATTCTCTTCCTAGGGCTTTTGTAATGGTGTAGTGTTGAAGTTTTACTTATATCGCTAGCAGTTACGGTGCTTCTTTATTATTATAATCATTTAGCACATTAGCTGCATAAATAAGATTGAAAGAGAGGCAATCACGGAAACAATAGAGACACACAGATTATCCTGGGAGACCCTCACGGGGGAGAAAACCCAGCAAAAACTTCCTCAATATAGATAGACCAAAGACCGAACAAAAGATCCTTCTCTACTCCTTCACTAGGAAGAGTAGCACACCACTTAACCAAGAAATACCAAGAGATAGACCAAAACCCTCCTTGACGTCACCCCCAGTTGCAGTAGCAGTTCCTCCAAGATTGACGCACTTCTTCATAGCTGCAGAGCTAGTGTGGTGAGTGTGTCCAAATGAGGCGTTGGCCTCTCTTATAAATAGTGGTCTGGCCAGCCTATAATTAGGTCTGGGCTGACCTGTCACTTTACCCTCTTAATTTACATTTAGCTGTCAAGGCACAATAGGGCCAACTTTTACTAAGGCACAATAGGGCCTAATTAAACATAATATAATATTATTCAACTCTCTCTCAGGTAGAATATTCTTCGAAGTTACAATATTTCAACATGTAGATGGGTCTTCTTGTACTTTCTTGTGGAGAATGACTGCCCGAAGGGCCGAAGTTGCAAATCTCCAACATCCACTTCAGCGAGTGGTTATTTTTTTCCCTTCTTCCAGACCACTTGCACCCAGGAGTTGAGGCCCTGCTGTTGTGTTTCTGTCTCCTATTTGGATAATGCCTGCTGAGACTTCAACTCTTCTTGCATGTTTTTAATGTCTGAGATTTGGAGATGTGAGTTTTCCTGCTGTTTCATCTTGGTGACCAATTGTTTGAGATCCCAAACCTCTGAATGTAATCTGTGGTTTTCAGATCAAAGGTTATCCATTCTCGACAGCTGGCTTTAGATCTGTTCTTCCCAGTAGGAGAAATCAGGGGAAGAAGACAGCATCATGTAATAAAGTGGTGACTGCAGGGCTGTAATCACCCTGTCGATTGCTGTTGCTGTTGCCATTCCCCTGAAGATCCTGCTGTCTGCTAATACTGAGCCCCAACTCCTGTTCACTGTTACACTCATCGCCCTGCTTGCTGTTACAAACCTCCTGTATTGCGCTGTTACTCTCTTCCTCCTGTTGCTGTGTGCTGTAGCCTGTTACAGGACCTCTTGTTGGCCTGTGGTCTGCTGCCTGCTTTTTTGTTAACACTATAACAGCTGTTGCTTCTGTTATGCCTGCCTGGAGAGATTGTGGATGCTGGCGGAGTGCTGTAATGAACAAAGCATCCATAGGGAAGAGAGACAAGAGCTCACAACTGTATTGTGCCAAGGACAGAAAACATATTTAATAAAATGATAAAATGATACATGACATGAATGATAGGTAGTCATGAAGGCTCCTTTATATACTACCTAATAGAAACTCTACACACCTATTGCATTAATGTATTGAAATTTATGTTCTTTATCATACTAGAATCTCAATTCAAGGTTTTGTTTGGAAGGCAGTGGTTTATCTAGGATTTTGTATTTGTGTGTAGTAAGGAATCTACATTACAATATTGAGACACTAGCTATTATTAACAAAATCTTTCTAAATCTTTTATCATGTGCATTTACAGTCATATTGGGAAATTACTTCAGACAAATACTTTGACTTCATAAAAAAGTATGTTGTTGGCATTGGACCATGGAAGGACACCATTGTACCTCCAGATTCAAGAAATTATTTGACAACCCCAACAGACCTTGTTGCTAAAGCTCATGCACATGATTTACAGGTATGTTTGCTAGTACCTTTTGCATTTTTGAGCCAGCAAAATGGATTTTTTTCTTTTCTCCTTGTAGATAGTAAGGTTAATGAGAGGATAGGCTAGATGAAGAGATTCTGTAACTATTTGTGGATTTATTTTCTAAGTTATCAATATTTTCCTTACAATTGTTTGTTCTTTAACCTGCTAGATCATAATAATAATCCCGCAGTTCTAACTATTTCTTTACATCGTTTTACATTTGAATGCTGTTGTTTCTTGCCTATCCTCTTATTCCATTTTGGACTACTGTAGCACACAGTGTCTAACATACTATTTTCATTCATCATTGAGCCAGCAAAACAGATTACTTTCTTTTCTCCTTGTAGATGGTAAGGTTAATGAGAGGATAGGATGGATGAAGAGATTCTGTAACTATTTGTGGATTTCTTTTCTAAGCTATTGATATTTTCCTTACAATTATTTGTTCTTTCCTGCTAGGTCATAATCACATCCCGCAGTTCTAACTACTTTGCGTTGTTTTATATTCGAATGCTATTGTTTCTTGCCTATCCTATTAATCCGTTTTGGACTACTGTAGCACATAGTGTCTAACATGCAATTTTAATTCGTCAACACTGAGAAGGATATTCGTTCAATGAATATCTTCAGTACATTAACAATCGTTCTACTTTTCTAAACGGGCATTTTTAGGTTTCCTTCTTTTGATGTCCTTTTCTTCCCATGGTGTGCTCAGCTCTAATATATCTTGTTTTGTAATTTGAACTGTTGTATGTACTTTTCACTCATGGTTTTACTCTTATGAATTTCAATTTTCTATTCACTTGTATTCTGCCAACTCTCATTTTCTGTGACATCGCGGTCTTACTTGAATGAATGCTATTTTGTTCTTAGTCTTGATGTATTGAACCTGATTTAATTTTCATTGTAGCTGGCTTCCTTTAATTATCCATGGACATTAGCATAATCTTTTTCTTGTTTCAACTTAGATAGTTTAACTGGTCCCCTATCTTCATTAGTTTGAGACATGTTTTCAATAAAAAATGACAGCACTGTGCATTTCTGGCTGTTTCACAGCTCTGTATCTTCTTATTATGTTCAGAAGAGAGCAATTTGTGCCAGAGAATAAAAATTGGGAAACAGGAAACAATAGAGAATGGGTTTCCAGAAATAGGAACAACTGGGTTCCAGTAAGAGCAAGAAAACTGGGGTAGACATCCATAGGAAAGGGGAGGAAACAGGGGAAATACCAGGACATGGGGAAACAGTAGTAAACAGATTTACAGAAATGTCAGGACACGGGTTTTCACAACAGGTTCTGTTCCGTGTTTTTGGTTGTGTTTTCTTTCATGTTCCCCCCATGTTCTGAATAAATATGCTTATTTTTGTACGTTTGGGTTAGTACTAGTGTGTGGTTTGAATTATAAGGGTTCAGGTTAGGTTAGTCTTGGGGTTTATTTTTCAAATTTTAATGAAAACTGTTAAGAAAGAAAGAAAGACAGACAAACAGAAAGAAAACAATATTTATGGAAAGAAGTGGCTGAGAAGTTTCTGGCTCATTCTGAAAACTGCTAGAAACGTCTCAGCAATTTTAAGAAATTGCTGCAAATTCCTGAGCCATTTCTGTGATGGTCAAAACCACACTCGTACTGGTTTTAGGCATCCTGGGCAGTGTCTACAACTGGAAACCTGTCCCTTGCTGACTAGAAACAGTTTCGGTGTTTTAAGAAGAAAATGAATGCTTGGATTTCATTTTGAGATCACTAATGTACCAAGATTGAGCATCTGAATTATAATTCGAAACTGAACTTAGAACTCTCCATCATTCATTTGATACATTTTTAGACATTCATACAGGCCTGTAACTCGGAAGTAGAAGAACTTTAAAGTTTAAACATAAATCAATATGCCCCATGCCATCCTAGTCCATGAATACTGAATTCGAAATAAGTTCAAGGTTTAAACTTTATACAATTGTCATAAATTATCTTGGCCTGCATCAAATTCAATGGTGTAAGAAACCCAATGCCCATTTGCTATTTTTTAAGGCAAAATAACCTAGTGCTGATGAGCTCCTACAGGGACCCATCGTGCGCTAGTCTTGCTGATTTCTTGTTATTTCCATGGAAAATTGAGCTGTATGATGATGATTAATTAAAGTTTCACTATTATAACTTCTATTTAGGCTTAACTAGTCTAGACCATTAGTTACCAGGGATTTTTCATAATTATACCAGTTTTATCGGAACCGTTTGGAACTAGCAGGCCCAACCGATTTTGGGGCAAACAGGTTCAAATCGCCCTCCCGAACCATTTTTGGCCAGTTTGGTACCGATCCAGTCTTTTTTCACTGTACAGATTTTGTACGGTGTGTCATGGACCCACATAATTCGATTTTAAAAAAAAAAAAACAATTGTTTAATAGAAGGGGGGCCTATTATCTAACCCTAGGGCCTACTCAAGTCTATTTAAATAGCCCCCCCCCCCTCTATTTCACTCACACTATTCATTTGAGCTCTTTGGAATTTTTCTATTTCACTCACACTATTCATTTGAGCTCTTTGGAATTTTTGAGCTGATTTTCTTTGGTGGTTTTAGAGAGCTATTTGTAGAGCTGTTTTGAAGGAGTTCTTGGGAAGATTTAGAGAGCTAGTTGAAGGGTTGAGTTGGAAATCTTTTGGGCTGATTTTTTTCCACAAATTTGGAGCTGTTTCAAGGGACATTTTTTTAAACATCTTGGGCTGTTTTGGGGCTGTTTTTGGAGGTGATTGAAAGGTTTATTTCCAGAATTTTTGTGGGCTGTTAGAGAGCTGTTTTTCCTGCCGTTAGGAGATTCTCTTCTCCATATTTTGAAGTCTCGTGAAGGTATGTCAAGGCTTCTCTTCTTCTCTTTTTCTCTCTAAAATTTCTGTTTTTTTCCTAGTAATTAAGAATTCCTAGGGTTTTATTTGTACTTTTTGGTTTGTTGCTGAAAAAATGGTCATGGCCCCTAAAAGCAAGAGGGATCTAGCATGGATTCATTTCCATTTGTATGAAAATGGGAAAAAAGTATGCAACTATTGTGGGAAGATATTTAAAGATGGGGGTACCCATAGGATAAAAGAACACTTGAGTCTTGACACTTGCAAGAGGCCAAGTAGAACCTTGCACAAGCATCTCTGCTGAATTAAAAGCAGAGATGCAAAATCTTCTTGAATCCTTCCAAGTAGAAAAAGCCAAGACCAAGAAGATTTAAAAAGACATAGGGAAAAGTCAAATTGATGATTCTTTTCACAATGACCCTGAAGGTCATATTCCTAGTTTTGAAGGTCATATTCCTAGTTTTGAAGAATCCTATAGCTTTCTTGTTGGATTGGGACATAGAGATGAACATGTTTCTAGCCCTAGTGCATCCCAATGTATGGTCTATTCATATTGAGGATGAGGAGGATGAGGATCCTGATGATTAGTAGCATCTACTTCTAGTTCTAGTATCAGACTATGCTTATATTTGGACTCTAGAGGCCATTTAGAGCCTCTTTGTTGATGTATTTTTGTTCAGATATGTATTGCACTCGGCGCTACTTTGGTTATATGCACTATTACTTGCTATGTAAATGAGAAAATTTGCATATTTGTGTATATATGGTTTGGATTCATATGGATGCTCATGAATATATATGTTTTTTTTCAAAATTTGAATATTTTATGTAGTTTTTGGTTGATTGGATTTTTTGTCCAGTTTTTGGGTTTCGGTCCAATTCACATTTTTGGGGTCGATCGGTTCGGTCACTAGTCCGGTTCACATTTTTGGGATCCACTGGTTCGATCACCGGTCCGATTCACATTTTTGGGGTCTGTTGCTGTCCTAATACACACTTGCGAACGTGAGCTAAGTCCGGCTCACTTAGTGTGTTCTTGGAGGCACAATGCCTAGGTTCACAGCCCACGCTGTCACTTTGACTGGAACCTCTTCCATCTAGGCTTACTCCTAGGGAAGCCAAAGGGGGTAGACCTTAGTTACAATGTGTGTTAGAGTTAGGTTCTAGGAGTTAATTTTAATTTGTTAAGGTTAGAGGGGATTCTAATCCTAAGATGCTAAGTCAACCATGCAATATGCAAGG
>CBVK0102665891.1:0-11328 GCA_900067695.1 Picea abies | reverse complement strand
TTTAAAAAAAAAAAAAAAAAAAAAAGTACATAAAAGGGAATAGGGTGAGGACACCAGTGGCTAAACTGCTTCTGATTTACTAAGAACACTTAAGAAAACAGGTTAACAACCCAAGACCCAGAGATATCTGACATGAGCATCCTTAGGAAACAATTCTTCCTTACAGAGCTCAACCGGTTATTACAGGGCTCCGATGGTTTGCAATCTGGTGTATGGAAGGTATGCAGCTTACCATGATAAGGCTATGTGTCTTTGAAAGTGGTATATTGACTATGCACTGGCAATTTCCCTCGTTAAAAAAAAATACAATAGGGTGAGGTTGTTGCGTCCATTATGATCTAAGTGCGCTTATACATTGGGGGCTCCCCATCAATTAGGTGTAGAGTTGTAGCTATTGTTTTTGGCTGTCCGTCTTTATATGATATATCATTGCAAGGCCCAAATAAGTCAACCCAATCTCCTTATAAACCCTTCTTTCTAGTCACTTATATCCTTGGCCCGCAAAGCTAAATCCAAAAAGGCCTTACAATGACTTACTCTCACGAAGTATTTCCCTAACGTCAATTACCTAGGTCTAAAAAGAGCAGGAGATAATATAAGGAGGATAAAACTCAATACCAAATGGGCTGGACAGGTAAAGCTTAAAAGGGAAAGTTTATGATATTATTAACTATTTACATCATATAATTATTTTAAAACATATTTACATAAATTTATTAGAATTATATAATGATTTTTTTATATTTATTTATTGATATTTAAATTATTTAAACCAAAAAAATATTTATTTTAGATATTTTTCATTTAAATATTAAATATATTTTTCTTTTAATATTATTTTGAAAGAGATATTTTATTTAGAATTTTTCATTTAAGGGTATAACATGTTATTTATAAGGAATTGAACTTGGGTGGGGAGGGTAACAATCATTCTTCTCAACCACTCAAACTGAAGCAATCAAGAGGACATGGGAAAAACCCAACAAGAAAAAAAACAAACTAATTCTTTTTCTAAATGAAGAGGACATGGGAAAATTCCAACCAGGAAAAGAACAAACTAACTCTTTTTTCTAACATGTTGATTTATGACTAAAAAGTTAAATTGAATAGATTAATTATCAAATTTGAAAGCTTATGTCGTTCTCAATTTATTGAAATTAAGTGAATTTGGATGATGTTAATGCAATGTATTGAAACTAAGCGAGGCACAAGGCGAAGGGTGCTATGCAGATCGTCATGAAAGTTGTGAAGAGCCCTTTGGTGGTAGTGTGGGGCCAATGCACTAATTGGTAATAATAGCATGCAGATGAATCGGCATCTGGGACTGTCGAGATGAGATTTCGAATTTTTGAGGCATAGGGGATTTGAAATTATGGAATGTCTTTTTTATATATGTTTAATATGGGAATTATGCAGAATTTTTGTTACTTTATTTATGATTTTTTATAATATGCCTTAGTAGATTTGAAATTATGGAATGTTTCCGATTTTTTACATTTTTTATTTATGTTTAATATGGGAATCATGCATCATTTTTGTTAATTTATTTATGATTTTTTATAATTTACGTGAGTAGATTTTATATTAAATCTATATTAATTTATTTATGGTTTTTGCAGTTTGTGTTATTTTTCTATAAAATATTTTAATAGTTTACAAAGTTTTCAATTTGAACTCTGCTTCTTTGATCTATCAGGTCCTGTAATTTCTTTATAGACGGATTAATAAATGAGTCATGTAATTTCCATTGTTTTATCTGATGGATAGCAGATGATTTATGTAGCTTCCATTGCTTTATTTGGTGGGTACTACATGTGTCATTATCGTAAAGCCAGAAAACCTTTAAGTTATTTAATAGTCTAAACATGACTATGCAAACAGGATTTTGTTGAATCTGTACAAGTGTCAGGCACGTGGATAATCAAGAGATTTTGACTAGTGGAGGTGGATGACGGTGGCGATCCCAACCGGTTGAAAGTGGCTGCCCGTATGACATGGACGATTGGAATAGGTTCAGCGTTACACGTCTGCTGCCATTCGTCTCGCAACAAGATTTGGAGGACACATACAACCTGCCATTCAAAAGTTGTGTGGTGAATGGAAATGTGGCCAGCGTCATGTGCTCTTATGATAAGGCGAACGACATTCCCACCTGCGTTGATGAGAATTTGCTTGCCGGCACTCGGAAAATGGAACTTGAACGGGTGAGCACTTGTAACTAAATTTGGTTTTCTGGTTTAGTTTTAAGTATAAATTCATTCTAATTAGGATTTTTAAGCAACCAATTTAAATTCATATAAAATTTAAAATTAATTAAATAAAGCCAAAAAAAAAAATGAAATCTTAAAACTTAATATTTACAAAGAAATTATATATTTTTAAAATCGCAAATTTTAAATTAAAATAAATCCAAATTTATTATATGAAAATAATTGTTTAATATTTATTCATAAATCACATTTTTACCCTATATTACAATATAGATTTGATATGCAATTATAGAATGGCTCTCTTTCAAAAATATTTGAATTTTCACCAATTTTGTGCAAACTCCATCAAGCCTCACGTCTTCTCAAAACCTTTAATCCGGCTAAGTTCTTGACTTTTGGTAGTAAAATCAGCAGATATGCAAAGGCAGTAGCTACTGGAAGGTATCATGTTCCAGTAGCCACCTCCATACACAAAAATTCAAATGCCTTACTGGAAGCTCTGTACATGACTTGTTTCAGAGGCCAACGCAGAGGCCAACTTCCGGCGAGATTTCTGACCAAATGAGGAGAAATTTCAAAAATCTAAAACATCGGTTTTGTCCAAAACGGTCTAGTTAGATACCTTATGAGAAGTTTCCGGAAATAAAGAACTGTTTTGGATCTTTGAAACAAATTTTTTCTAAATTTCACAGATTTCCAAATATTCACTCTAGCTGTTCCAGATTAGAAGGAAGAATATCGGGCAACTCCACAAATTATAGATTCCATTTATTTTTGGGATTTTTTTTAAATTTCACAGATTTCCAGGAATTTACTCTAGCGGTTTCAGATTAGAAGGAAGAAGATGGAGGAGCTCCATATCTCTTGCCACAAATTAGAGATTCCATTTATTTTTTTGTTTATTAATAAATTTTATTTTTTGTTTATTGATTTATTTTATTCTAGGATTTTGAATGTGGATGGGATTCGATCAAGATTGTCCAAGAGATAGATTTTGGGTAGGAAGACTGTGTTCATTATTGTAAACATAAGGGCATATGTCTCTCTCATTCCTTGTTATAGAGATATTCTTTGTTTTTCATTTTATTTTTACTTTTTTACATAAATTACATTTGTTGAGTATAGAGTAATAGATTCTTATGTATTGAAGCTTCATTGTATTTTTCTATTAACACAGTCACATAATTTATGACTGATAAACCGTTTAAAAACTATTGTTAGTATAGAATAATAGATTCTTATGTAGTGAAGTTTCATTGTATTTGTCTACTAGTACAGTCACATAATTTATGATTGATAAACCATTTAAAAACGATTGATAAACCATTTAAAAACTAACTATAATAGTTAAAGGAAGATTCTGAAAACCCTAACTATAACTTTAAAACCTAAACTTTATATATAACCCTAAGATCAAAGCACTGAAAGAAAACCCTAAGCCATTCAAAAAAAACCATGATGAGGAGTTATCCGCACGTTCTTTAAAAGATCCAGAGCCTAGACTGGACTGTAGCCCTTCTAAAACTGACGAATCCGGAACAATAAAGAGGAGATCCCACACATGAGATCCATCCAGCAAATCCAAGTTCTGTAGCTCCTCCAAAACATCAATTTTCTCGGAATGATCAGGATCGTAAACAGTAGCAAATCATAAATCGTAAACAATAGGAAATCGAAAATCAGTCATAAACAGTAGCAAATCGAAAATCCTAAACAGTAGAATCGTAAGGACTGCGCGACCTATAGCCTCTGTAATCTGGGCTGGGGATGAAACGCTCCAGGTTCATGTAGAAAATGAAACGAATATCCAATATGATTCATGTAGAAAATGAAAATCTCATTCAAATGTGGTAATTC
Organism: Picea abies; assembly: GCA_900067695.1. Taxonomy (NCBI): domain Eukaryota; kingdom Viridiplantae; phylum Streptophyta; class Pinopsida; order Pinales; family Pinaceae; genus Picea; species Picea abies. Next base: position 7,261 of record CBVK0102665891.1, on the reverse strand, counting down.
CAAAGGTTAATCATTTAAATTTGGCAATCATATGGTGCTACAGTAATTTCTTAATATAATTAGGTAAATATTAAAAAGTAAATAGACTAACAGATGCATTAAAAAATATAAGAAAGTTATGAAGAGTAAATCACATTCATTGATTTGAGAGGACAACTAAGAATATACCAACATCTTCAATTGTTAGCCATATTAGAATATTTGTTTGATTCTGAAGCCTCATTGTATTTTCCTATTATTTGTGTGATCTGTTCAAGTATCATTATTCATTAGTTAGAAACCATTTCTGTTTAGTGGATATTCTATCTCATGAATGTTGAAAGTCTATGTTGAAAGTCTATTTAGCATAGGCCATGTTTGTTCTTCCATCTTTCATTATGATGACCATTTTGTTTGATATTTAGCTCAATTACATGTGATCCACAAAATATGGACAAATGATTCCATATCCATACCCAATGGCCTTTGATCACTGAAATTACACACATCAATTCCAATTTTGTGCTTAGTGTTTTTCTTAACTTTGTCCACTTGATCCACCAATACCACTTAAAGCCCTATAATCAATTTCAAGATGTGCTTGCATTGCCCACTTGATCCACCAATACCACTCAAAACCCTGTAATCAATTTCAAGATGTGCTTGCATAGTTCTAAAGAAAGCAATCATTAGAACATCTCAAGGACTAACCAGCTGCTTTCATCCAAAAACTTTCAATTATAAATATATACATATTTTAATAATGTGATAGCAATTTTTATATTTTTAAAGAATTAAAAAGTATATTTTCATATTTTATATAATTAATTTTAGATTTATTTTAATTTTGAATATTAAATATTATTAAAAATTAAATCTTTTAAAATACAATGTTTATAATTAATTTTTAATAGAATTTATCTGTTTTACCATTTAAAATTAAAAATAAATCTGTTTTTATATTTTATACAAATAAATTATAAATTTATTTTAATTTTAAATATTAAATATTATTAAAATTTAAATTCTTTTAAAATACAATTTTTATAATAAAACATATATATTTTTTATCTTTAGTTTGCCAATTAAAAGAATTCAAAATAAATCTATGCTAATTTATTCCTCTAATTAATACTTCACTTTATATTTTATATTTATTTAATATAAAATGAAAATGATAAAACTAAAAGTTAATTTCCATGAATATTTTAGTTAAATTTTTTCAATCAAAATATAAATATATATAAATATATATATATATATATATATATTCCGTTGTTCATACATGAATTTATTTGATTACAATAGTATTTGCATTCCCCTTTGGTCCATACACGAATTTATGCTGTTACATAAAAATATATATAGATATGGCAGTGGCAAATTTCTAGAGATTAGAGATGAAACAGATTTTGCTTATTACCACAGTTTTTATTGAACAAATCAGCTGGGTCGGCCCTATTTCACAGCATTAAAGTCATATTTTCTTCCAGGTCTTTTCACTTTGCTCACACACTGCATATTTTGGGCTATGTACACACATACTTTTACATGCATGAAGCTCTATGGTTTTATTTGGAATAGTTTTTATCAGCGGTTTACTCCTTGACCAGTTTTGAATTTGATGTCTCTACATGCAGCTTCCTCCAAAACTGATATATTTTCCATAGTTTATTCATCAACTTGGATTTGTTACTCTTCTCATTTTTTATATATTTACTAGGACTATGATCATTTTGCAATTTTTGCCTCCTATACCATATGAGGACTTTTTTGCTGCACAGTTATGTGCTTGAGACTGGGTGTTCTTAGGATGAGGACCCTTCTCCTAATTTTGGGACCAAAAGGCATCATGTTTTCTTCAAAATATAAGTTTTATAAAAAATATAAAATTTTAGCTTTTTTTCTCTGAAAAAAAGTATATATAAACATGGCAAATCAATCTAAATTATAGACCAAACCAATGTACTTTTGAAAAGGGTCTAGACCTTGAGAAATCAGTGTTAAACTCTTGAAAAGGATATAAACATGTTTGTTGAGTTCTTTAGTTATGAATCAAATCATTCAAATTTAGAAAATGAACAGATTCTTTTGTCTAATTTAACAAAAACAAAGTGGCCGATGTTCTTGGACCTTCGTTGGGTTTATATAGCAGAATAAAATAAATACAAAAAGAAAAACTATAAAGAAAACATGCCAATGGTTTACAGTATCTATGATAAATAGTTTTAAAATGGTATATTTGTAGATATTGTAAAACAGTGTGATTTAAATAATTTGATTAAGGTATATTGGGTTAAATCAAATCGGTTGAATAGATCAATTTCAAGACTGAATTTATTGAAAGGTCATAGATTTTATAAATACATGATGTAATTCAACAGCAATATCGTTTACTGCTGACATAAGCATAAGCAAGCGTTTGCTGCTGACATAAGCAAATCTATAAATTAAATGTATAATTAAAAATTTGAATTCACTATTAAAAATTAAAAGTCCCATTGTAAATCCATAAGGAGGTACGGTCAAACTGAAACAGCGTGATCAATATATCTGTATATTTTTTTTCATGAAGGCATATGATTTTTATTTACAAAAGAAATTACATACTACCGAGCTGATATGCACCTGGTTTTTCTAAGTACAAAGATTAAGGCTTTAAAAATCATCTTGAAAAAGAGAGAAGCAATTAAGTATTATTGTTCTGTCGCTTTGCAGGTACATTGTCTCGACTGTGACTCCGTATTCTACAAGCAACAGCACCATTGAGCAACTCCTGACTTTGTCTCAGACTGTAACTGTGACTCCATAAGTATTCTACAAGCAACAGCACCATGGAGCAACTCCTGAAGACGCAGCTGCCGATGCTATAAACAGAGGTACATAATGGATTATATTTCTCTTATAATATTTTTTTCTTACCATCAAAATCGAAAATCAAGTTTAATTGCAATCTGGTTTTAAAAGATTTCGTTCGTTGATTAAACAGTTTAACTATTATGTTTTTTCACCATTTCATAGCTGAGAGGCTGTACCTATGCATAATAATACTCAAACTTCCTTAGAATTTAATAGTGAATTGGCTTGGATATGATAGGACTGGATCTGGACTGCGGGAGTTTCCTTGGATAGGATATGGGAACTTGGGACTGAATGATGTGTGCACTAATGAGAATCAGCAGTTTTCTCTAGAGGCTGCCAGCAAGGTATAGTCTTGCTAAAGAATGATTGCTCATTGCCATTTGGCCGCTATGAATGTCCGCTCCTTGGCTGTCATTGGCCCCAATGCAAAGTTGGTAGTTATCCCATTCATTCAATGCCCACTTATTTTTCTCAATCGGATCAGATGTCAATATTTTCTAAACACACCAAGGATGATGACAAGATTTGCGAAGGATGATAACAAGATTTCAGGTATTCGCTGGGTTGGCTATCAGGGAGAAGCTGGAGGAGCTGCCATTGCAGATGTGATATTTGCAGAATACAATCCAGGTAAATATTCAAACATCAAATCACTGAATTATTATTAGGACTTGGGTTATCAAATAGGTCCTCTTCGTTTTTAGAATCCGACCGTGTCACGCACCAAATGTTTCTGCAACTTCTGGGACCAGCCCTGCTAAATTTCACTAGAAAACCAGTTTCTTAAATGCTTTCTACATGTAAAGCTGAATGCAAGGCGATTGAGGCATAGATTTATCTCTGCTGTAGGTGGTGGACTGGTTGTGACTTGGTGCCCACTGGAGCTTGCTGTCAATGTTAACATGCGCGTGAGGGCCGATCCCGCCACAGGCTACCCTGACAGATTCTATATTGGACAAACTGTCTTCGTGTTTGGAGATGGAATGAGCTATACAAGCTTCAACATCACCGTCGTCCATGCACCCAAACTAATCTCTCATGAAAAATACAATCAAAATCTTGTGAGGCTGCCAGCGTGGCCAACACTAAATTATTTGAATCTGTAAACTTGCCTTGGCGTTCTACCAGTAGTAATTAAGGGCTTAATTACACTAGCATATCCAATCACATAATTTTTTTGTATTTTGTTTTTCAATTATTAATTTCTCTAACAAATATTTGTAAAACCAAGCTGTCCTCTTCACATGCTTATTAGTGCTACGTTTTATGGAGATTGTTGTGATTTCATTTTTATGCTATCCAAAGCAGGGAACCTCACTAACTTACATGACGGAACTGGGGATTGGGTTGTTTAGTCAATAAGGGCATGTCTATTTTGTTTGTTAGCTGGGCAGGATAGACACAAGACCAACCTCCTGAGTAGCTTACCTACCTCCTAGAATCTATTTTACCCCACAGTTTAATTACAGTAACAGCCAATTATTAAATAGAGATTTATATTTGAAAACACAAGATAGTTTAGTTTAGAAAGAAAAAAAAGAGTATTTTTGGATATTTTAATTTTATGATAAAAAACTAAAGAATAGCCCATGAATAATAGAATTGCTACTCGGGAAGAGTAACCATATCAGTGATAAAATGGGAGAGTAGAGATTAATGTAAAACACACGATCTTGAATTAATGTAACAAATACATATAAATATAACATGGTTGTTTCAAGATAGATAAACAATCTAGATTCCACAATCAATTCGTTGAGACAATATCTCAACCACACACCAAAATAGGAGCAAACCAATCTTCTCAAATCCAAGTGACTAACAATTTCCTAAATAGTAAACCGAGATAAACATTATCTCTAACACACCCCCTTAATTTTTATTTTTAGATCTTCTTGAGATGGCTTTTGTTGTCTTGGTCTTGATTATGTCCTCATCTTTTGTCATATTCATCTTTTGATTTGCATTATTATGGGTTTCAACTTCAAACTGGTTGCTTATTGGTCTTGTACCTACATGAACATGAAACAATTGATCATTGACGTAATCGCCAGTTTTGTAGAAATGCTTTTCACTTACGTGGTTCATCAACATATTAACTTCGCTCATAACTTGGTCCCTCACATGTTGAGATTATTCCATCTCATATTCCCCCTTAATCGAAGACTCTAGCTTCTTCGACCTTCATCAATACTAGGTTATAGGTACACCTATCACTCTCGTACCTCTCACAGTGGTCTATGCCACAATTTGATCCACATCCTCTCTATGCATTAGAGGATAATTATGTGCAAATCCACACAACACGTATCCCTGAATAGCATGGCTTACAACAAACCTGGGGAACTAACATGCCTATAACAGGCAAAACAACTTGGACCAAACTCTCGGGTGTTGGGTACAACCGATCATTCACCTCCTACATTGCATATGCATCATTAGTTCAGATACAACCACCATTCAAAAATGTTGTGCATCAATACAAAGGTTACCATCTATATGCCCAATATACAAGCCCATTTACTTTGCATCACCATTGCTTCCACTTTTCCTCTTCATCATATTACTTGCACTTTAACATCATCATCCGCCATGAAGCATTTTTAGTCTTCATTTCATTGATTATCCTGGATCTTCATGTTTTCCTTTTATTTGTTAGTTGCGAATTCTAACAAAATAACCTCACCTTCATATTGATTTAGCTACACTCAATAGAAAAGAAAATCTCCAAGACATGAAAATAAACACTAATCATAAAGACTTCAAAGAATTTTTCATCATCTAACTATATAAGAAACCAGTATAATCCATTGTCAACCATAACTTTACCATTAACAGGGCTACTGGCTACATTAATCATCAATGTTGCATTAACCAACAACGACTCTTCTTGTCTACATAGTCGGTGATTCTTAACAACACAATCACACTGTGCAATCCTTCATAAAGGTGGCATCATCACGCCAAGGGAAGAATTTGAAGGGAGACAATTCTTCAGTCTTCTCTTCAATACATCGACGCTTTCTTCAACATCAAATGGCACTGTTTTAACCTCCGAGGACTATGTTATTGGGATGACTGATGCCCATATAACTGACCATCAGTATGGAAAATTGAGGCCCATATAATTATTCACCAACTCTGGAGCTCGCTTCCTCGATATCTATCCGATCACCTTCTTATGCTCTGGAGCTCGCATCGGTCGTCAGACCCTTATGAGAAGCGACCTGATCACAAAGAATATCAACATCTTGAACATGTGGACAACAACACCAAAGGAAAAGGTAGAGGCGACCTCCCAATTCCTCTTATGAGTGCAGGCAGAGGTTCAAAACTATAACGAATTGACCAACTACAACCAAATCTCATCGGACAATGGACAAACAAAATATTAATACAGAACAACATGTAGCTCACATAGTCTAGCAGGACACACACAACCTTGTGGTCAATGATCCCTCTATCTGTGGTTCACGCCATTCAAAAAATGCCATATCCCTCACGGTGATAGCTCTTAGCTCCACAATAATGGATCCTCCTTCTTGTTGGTGGCTTCCCAGTCACAGGACCCATAATTTGGCTTGCCAATGAAACATATCTTCAACCATAGGGCCTGTGCTTCACGACGTAGATGAGTCTCACTGCAAGTCCTTCAATTACGAAGACATTCGAGCAATTGCGACTCTCTTCGCGGAAGCAACCTCTGAAAATAGACAACTCAGACGCAACTACTTTGTTTGAGCAGATTCTCCTTCACACACAAAAAAAAACAATCACACTATAGACATATCATAATAGAAACCCACTCTTAAAACTATGTACTCTACTCTCTTTCACGATCGTGGGCACTCCCGTGAGGGAGTTACACCCAAACCTGAAGCTCTGATACCATGATAAAAGGGAAGAATAGAGATAACATATACAAATAATACGTAAAACACACTATCTTGAATTAATGTAACAAATACATATAAATACAATATGGTTATTTCAAGATAGATAAACAACCTAGATTACACAATCAATTATCAAAATAGGAGCAAACCAATCTTCTCAAATCCAAGTGACTAACAATCTCCTAAATAATAAAATGAGATAAACATTATCTCTAACAAATAGTGGAATGACATCATATTTCATGAAAGAATAATTAATAAAATAAAGAAAGTTTGAAAATTAAATGTTATAAAATATTTTTTCAAACATATAATTAATTAATAAAATAAAGAAAGGTTGAAAAGTAAATGTTATAAAATATTTTTCCAAACTTATAATTAATTAATAAAATAAAAAATAGTTGAAAAGTAAATGTCATAAAATATGTTTCTAAATATATATAAATAATAGAAGATTAATAAAATAAATAAAAGTTGTCCCCGAGGTGTAGGAGAGTCGGTGACGGAGTGTGTTGTTAAGCCAC
>CBVK0102665867.1:0-10985 GCA_900067695.1 Picea abies | reverse complement strand
TACATACTTCTAGGGTGTAAATACTTCATGGGGTATAGACATGGCTGAAAACAAGGACCTCTGAATCAGGAAGATAATCAGGCTCCACAACCAACACTCTTCAACCAGTTCGCAGCGCTAGTTTGCAGTGCCAAATTCAAAATCAATGGCGCACTCTAAGGAGACTATTGGACTACAATTCTATGTGCTAACATGTTACATCAATTAGGGTTGTTGTGTGAATGGATTATTTAAAGGAATCTCAACAAATAAAAATAGATCTTCTTCCACCCACCATCCGCTACTTCCAATTTTGTGAGTATAGGTTTTGAAGAATTTCCCTTGGTCTTTCTTGTTGCTGAGTCTGTAATCATCCAATTTCATCATCCAATCTTGTGTGTGAGGTTGATTATTGATTGTCTTCTTTTTTTCATTTTCTAGGTTGCCCCTACTCATTATATATTCCACGGGAACCCCATCCTAGTTTGAAAGGGCGAACACATACCAATGCTTTCTCGTTTAAGTATCAAGAATATTATCTAGTGCTTCTTTGTGAACATTATTGTTGGTTGTGGAGCCTGATTATCTTCCTGATTCATAGGTCATTGCTTTCAGCCGTGTTTATACCCCATGAAGTATTTACACCCCAAGGACCTGGCAATTTCTCTGGTGGACGTAGCCCACACTGGGTGAACCACGTAAATCTGTGTCTCTCTTGTATTGTGTGTCTTTTGTGTTTTTTTGTTTCTGCATTTGTTTTATTTTATTGCTCCGCGGTCCTGTTTTTCTAACAATTATATTTGATCTTGGACAGTGAATGTGTATTTATTATTTTATTGAAACTCCACAGAGAGCTATTTTGGAGCTCATAACTTTTGTGATTTCTAACTTTTATTAAAGTGTGAAGCTCCTTTACATCATTATGATATGAATGATATTAAATCACTTAATGCTATGTTTTTCTTACTTCAAATGTTTACCTCCTACTTGCTATAATATAGGAACTGGTCATGGTAGAATGGATAAATTCTTTTTTTGTTGTTGTTAAACTCCTATTAAAATCTTTTATCTATGTGTATCTATGTTTGATAAATGAAAAACTTTGTTATATCTAGAATTGCAATATAAGTTGTCATGAGTAACCAGCTCTATAAAAACGTAGAGGATATCGTTCATGAGAATGTCCTATGAGATTGACTCTTAACCCTTAAATAGGTTTAGCAATCAATATACATGTAAAGATTCACTTGACCTAATATAGCCCTCAAGAAGCTGTATGGGAGATTGGAGGATGCAATGAGTAAGACATACTCACATCTGTTTTAAAGTTTTGATGTAAAATTTATTATATATAGTGGTGATATGCACAGAAGAGGGGAATGCCACACCCAATTTTAATCTCCAAAGTAACAATGTGTATATATATATATATATATATAAATGATGAAGGGTTCAAACCAAAATATGTAAATTGTACATTTAACAATAATAATCTCCTATGTAATATGTAATGGGACAACCGATATCAGCTTATTCCAACTCGAATTGAAATGGTGGGATCCTCACATCATCGGTATGAATTTATCTCATCTCCTTTCTGCGTCATTGGTTACCTCATATATTTTCAATTATTACTTCCATCTTCGATTCCATCTCATCGCCTACCATCCCCTAGGAAAAAGTGAAAAGAGAATAATATAATGAAGACAGTGATAAAGCAAGTTAAAGCATTTATTAAAAAAATAAATAAAGAATCCAAAGCTAATTAAAGCAAAAGTTAGAAGGGACAACAGATAACAGCATATTATTCCTATTCCAATTTCAATTTAAATATGGTTGGATCCTCGGCATCGATATGCATTTATCTCCTCTCCTTGCCGCGCCATTGGTTTTTCTCCGATACACTTTCATCTCCTCGCCTACCATCCCATCTGCAAAACCCAATGGAGCCGGCTGCGAGAGAACCAGTGTCATCAACATACCACGTTTTTATAAACCACAGGGGTCCCGATGTCAAGAAGACTCTTGCCAGCCTCATCTACCATCGTCTCACAAATTGTCATGGGCTGCGCGTTTTTCTGGATCAAAAGGAACTCCACGCAGGAGATGCTCTCTCCCCTGCAATTCTCGGAGCCATTGAGAGTGCGTCAGTTCATATTACCATTTTCAGTAAGCGTTATGCTGAATCGCGTTGGTGTTTGGATGAACTATGCTGGATTTTGAGATGCAACGGGAAGATCATTCCTGTGTTTTGTGACGTTGAGCCTACAGACCTTCGTTACATTGACAGCGAGAGCGGACGTTATAGAAAAGCCTTTGAAGAATATGAACACAAAGGCAGAGTCACCATGGAAGACATCAAGAAATGGAAGACAGCCCTCAACAAAGCCGCAGGGATTTCTGGCAGACTGTTCAAAACGAATGAAAGGTGAATACATTCTTTATTAGGAATCTTGGGTTTGTCAAAGTCGGTTCTTCCTTCCCGTAATTCTGACCTGTTTGTTGTTTTTGCAGTGACAATGGAGAGGTTTTGGAGGAGATTGTGAAAGCTGCATTAAAAGGGGTAAAATGGGAACCATTGGAGGTGGCTAAACACCTAGTTGGACTCGAGCCAGCCGTGAAGGAAATAAATGAGAAAATTAAGAAACAAAGGGAGTTAAATGGCACAGCGATTGTGGGTATTGCAGGAATGGCCGGACTAGGCAAGTCAACTCTCGCTACATATCTCTACAACCTGAATCGTTCGGATTTTAGTAGGTCTTGTTTTCTGTCCGAGATCAGAAAAAAGGATTTACCATCTTTGCAGAGGAAGCTCCTTCGGGATCTTTTGGGTTGTGATTTTCATATTGAGGATACAAGACAAGGAAAGGGTATTTTTCGCGATCGTCTACGAGGGCTTCAGGTTCTCATTGTTTTGGATGACGCGGATCATATCGAGCAAATAAATAGTCTACTAGTGACCGATGTTGTGGGATCGCGTAGTTTGATTTTGATCACGTCTCGTGATCAAGATTTACTAAGACGCTCTTCCCCAAAAACTGTATTGTATAATTTAAAGCCATTGCAGAGAGAACATGCCCAGGAACTTTTCTGCCGGCATGCATTCGATCAAGCCGAACCATACGAAGGACTCAAATCTTTTGTTGAGGAGGTTTTGAAAATTTGCAGTGGACTGCCTTTATCCTTACAAGTGTTGGGGGGACTGTTTCTTGGCCGGCGTGAGGAAAAGTATTGGGAGCGGCAGTTGGAGAGGCTCTCGAGAAGACTGCCAGACGATATAATGGACACGTTAAAAGTGAGTTACGAAGGTCTCAAGAGTGATGAGAAGGAGATATTTTTGGACATCGGTTGTTTCTTGGAGGGAGAGGACAAAGAAGTCGCAGTTCGAGTCTTTGAGGGACTAGGTTACAAAGACGCTTGTGACTGCCTTGAAAATCTCCGTCAAAAATGCCTTGTCGAGTATCAAGACGAGGTTCAATCTGATGATGAAATTGAAAGCCGACCGAAAAAAATTGTAAGATTTATCTCTGTATTTTATGTTTTTTCTTTTTTGCCAACAGGGTGCTCCCGGTGGGATCTTATACCCCCTAACTGCTTTTGCTTTCGTCAGCTTAAGATTGATGGGATGCAAATTATTAGCCACGATTCAAATGGTAACTACGACTACGATTATCTTTACCCAGGTAAGAGAGATAAAATTAGAATGCACGATCATATTAGGCAATTGGCCAGACATATCGCCAGAGAAGAGTTTGGTGTGCTCCCAACGCGTAAGCCACTACGGCTCAGCTCTTTGAATGATGTAGAGGAATTAATGTTGAAGTTACAAGTAAGCATATTTCGTCTCGAGATTTGGTCTAGTTTTTATTTAATAACCCATTACACACGGGCATTTAATTTAACTCCGTAAAGTGTGTTTGTTAGGGCGGAGCAGATTCCTGTTTGATCCGAGGGATTCGGACTCCAGAAGGTCAGAATCTGCCTGATTGCACGAATTACATTAAGGGTGTGGGTGTACGCCTCATGGTGGTTGAAGTTCCCATAGATTTGTCGTCGCTTTTTGTTTTGTGGCCTATGTCGGGAGATTTGGTGTGGCTTCGCCTGCGCAGTTTCAGCTCCATCTATTTTCCTGATACCATTTCACTGAGAAACTTAAGAGTTTTGGAACTTGAGGGTCATGGGGACCTCGAGCAATTCTTCCAAAGATTTAATATGGTAAGTACATCTACAGTTTGCTGAGTATTTTGTGGTGAAATTCGTCCCACTTTGTATTAAACAGATCATGTGCATTGCAATTTGCAGCCTCCTCGGAACTTGAGTGTGTTAAATATTGACGTGACGGGTACAGAGCCATGGGCCATCCTTAACCCTTCGGTGCATCCCACGGGCTTGCAGCAAAGTCGACGGTTAAGTCAGGGGCGTGCCCGTCGGATGCCCCGCAAGAACAATCGGGTTAAGTCAGGGGCGAGTACCTCCAGCAGCAGCTTTGATCTTGACGATTCTGAGGTAATCTCAGCCCAGGAAGGCTTCAGGGCACCTTCTTTTTTCCGCTTTCTGAAATGGATAGGAACGAGCCTAAAAATTCCAAGCAAGATTGTGCTAAAAAATATCACATTTCTACAATCACTCCCTATTGGTTTTGGGGAACTCAAAAAGCTCAGACATTTAGATCTATCCGGCTGCACTAATCTAACCCAACTGCCCTATTCTTTCTCTGAATTAATGCATGTCCAATATCTAGTTTTGCGAAACTGCAGCCAACTCTCCATCCCAATGGATTTTTTGGGAAATATGTCGTCACTTGAGTATGTCGATTTCAAAGGTTGTCGCAAGTTGAAATATTTGCCGACGGGAATCGAAAATCAAAAGTATTTAAGATACTTGAATTTACTATCTACTGGTTTAAAATGCCCCATGAGTTTGAAACTACCGGAAAAGTTACAAAGACTAAGAATAGGCAATTTTACGGAGTCTGCCGAGTCTGCCGAGATTAAGCTTCTAACTACTGATTTAAAATGGCCCATTGCGACAAAGTTTCCTTGCAGTTACGGCAGGGAACAAAGTTATTTTCCACAAAGAGATCATTTACAGGGGACAAAGTTACGGCAGTGTCTGGGCGATTTGAGGCGATTAAAAGAGTTGAAAGAATTGGTTTTGCTAGATTTGGACGGTGCAGAGCGCATTTTATGGGAGGAAATTGCAGGGCCGGATATGAAAGTTCTGGTTATAAGGGATTGTCCAATCTCTATCTTTAGATTTATGAAGAAGGAGACCATGCAGATTGGTACTGTTTTAAGAGATTTTACTTTGAGTGGCACACAGATAACCGAGATATGCATTCCTGAAAGTGTTTTACCCAGCCTTGAAACTCTCGATCTTTCAGAGAATGAACAGCTAATGCAGGTTAAAAACTTGCCATCAACATTATTAAGACTGAATCTGCAAGGGTGCAGGCTATTGGACACATTAATAAACCTTTCAAATCTGGTAGACCTCAAACTCCTCAAGGTAAATCTATGCCATAGGCTGAAAACCTTAAATGTTGAAGGTCTGACATCGTTGGAAGAGATTCAAGCGGAGGCGTGTTGGGAGCTCAAGAGCATACAGGGACTGAGTCAACGGGAACGGTTGAAATCTCTCAGCATTTCAACAAACACTGATGCTATTTGGAATGACATTTGCAATTTTTTGGTTAGTATTTTTTTATTAATTCATCTAAAACTATTAGTTAGTCGTGTTCTGTTTGATCTCATGTGTGATCTTATTTTTTTATTTACTGTCGCGACTACATTAGAGTTGTGCTAAACGGATTTGGGAAATCTGTGCAGGCATCGACCTCCCATGAAAATCTATCAACGGCCTTCTTTAGTGGAACAGTGGGGAAGTCATCAACTTTCCGTCGTCGGGACAGAGCGTTTTATGAGATGGTGGGAAAGTTCAATCTTAAAGTGGTGGATGTTATCTATCTTGCATCTCTGGATGTTATCTATCTTGCATCTCCATCTGAATACGAGTTTCAAACGAAGATGGAAGAATTCCAATCGTACGGTGCTATGTTGATGTGCTTTCTCACCTTTCCTTCTTACCCTCGTTACCACTGGGAGAATTACTTTCTCTTTCGATTCGAAGTGAGTAATGACGAAGGGCCAGCTGAAGAATACAAGTTTGTCGCCGGATACTCCATGGGAGTTGAACAAAACCTACACCTACATGTGTTTATGTGGACGGAAGAGTCTAATCTGCTGAGAGATTACAAAGGCTGTACCAAGATCGGTGTATCTTGTAACTTGAAACCTGGCGAGGTGAAAAGGGGATGGATTATGATGGTCGATAAGCACACACAGGTTTCACAAGTTTGCAGAGAAATCATAATTGCATTGTCATAATTGTCCATTTTGTTACTGAAAGGGAAGGGATGATATTTTCTATTAACCGGTCATAATGTTATCTCATGTGAAGGTCAAACTCAATTCTATTGAAAAGGGTCCGTAAATATCTTGCAATTGTTATATTTTGCCCATTTTTAAAATCAACCTCCCCCATTTTATCTTTTTATTTATAAGTAATTGTATTGGTTATGCACGTTTCATTATGCAGTTTCTTTTTTATTCAGAAGCATGAATGAAGTGTGTTTGGTATTGTTAATAGAAATGTTTTCATTTTAGTTATAAATAAAATCATTGTATGGAGTATTATGGGTATAAATGCTTTGAAAATATTTAATTTCAAATTTTTGAAAAGTTTATTATAAATTTATTCAAAATGAAAATATTAGTTTTTTGGGTTAGATTTTAATTTCAAATTTAGTAAATCAAAAGTTTTAATTTTAGTTTTGTTGGTTTACCACTTTTTTATTCTTTTTACTAGTAATTTTATAAGTTAATGTGTTATTTTATTTTCCTTTTTTTTTGTTTTATCTATTGAGAAGATTGATTTGAGGGTGATGGAAGCTTTAGTAACACCATTTACATTGCTTCATCTAGAATAGTAAAAAAAAAAATGTTTCTTTTCCTATTCATGTTTTGTATTCATCCTTAAAGGGGTTTTTGGATGAAATTATTAAGTAGTGGAGGTGGCATCTCCTTTGTCATGATTATGTCCATATTCACATTACATCCATGGTGGTTGGGATAGGGACCTTTGTTACATGCAACGTCTCTACATCATTTTTTGGAGCCATCTCTCTGGAATTTCTCACTAGAGCTTTCTCCTTGTTGGGTTTGTTATTTTTGAAATTTTTTCTCTGAGAAACTTTAGCCTTTGGGCACACTTCCTTTAGATGGGATGGCTTTAGAACTGAAGGCCATATTGTCGTAACCCAACTTTTGGTCCATTTAGAATCTTTTCACTTTACACTCACCTTGTGTGGTAGACTTTTACTCATGTCAAGTTCTACATAGATTTTAGCATAAGAGAAAATGTCCTTCTTCCCCTCGCATGCATCTATGTTAAGAAATTTACCTAGGGAATTTACATTTTCTACTAATCTTTACTTTTCCAGAAGTGGAGCGTAAGATTCGATCTCACCAAAATTAGAGTGATGGAGATGGACATTTAAGAGAACTTGAAGTTTGAGTGCTATGGTTTAAAGAAAGGGTTAGCTTTGCATGAGAACCTTGGTCCCTCCGTGACCTTTCTATGTTTTTTTGACTTGTTAAAATATATCATAAATAAGCCTCTTGAGAAATTACTTACTATGCATATTAAAGTATAACATGAGTCTAGTTATTCAAAAGTATTACACATGATGGCCAAAATCTATTGAATCTACAAATTAGAGCATTTTTCTTATGGTCGATTAAGAACTCATTCATCACTTGCTATTGAATTTATAACAAAAGGGTTCAATTGTTTTTACCACAATAAATCCACATGATTGTGGATTCTTAGTTTGTGAATGGGTAAAAAATTATGTTCTTGATTGCATCTTTCAAAGAGAGAGGATTCAAAGTCTCCAACGGAACAAGGAGATATTTTTAAAGCTTTAGAGGAGGAGTTTGTCCCTTTACTTTGAGTGCCTCCATGGAGAAGAGGCACCATGTGTAGGGTCGAGTCCTTTTGAATTCTATAATCAACAAGTGTACAATCATCTTCTAGTTGCTTACCAGAAAAGACTAGTGCTTGTTGATTGAGAGGGCTCCTCCTTGTCCTAAATCTTAATCTCTTCATTGCTAATGGAGTTTTAACTTTCTACCTCCAAGGCAATAGTTTTTAAACTGAGGATTTTATTAACAAAGTCCACGTGAAAAATAAAAAAACAAGTGTCCAATGGAAGTAGTTGGTTTGCATAAATATGAAATGACTTCTCTAACCCATAACATGCCTAAATATTCACCCTTGGCTATCATGGCACTCTATCTAATTTTTTCATCAATTACCTAATTTGAGTTTCCATCTATGAACCAATTTGGCCTCTAATAGAAACACATAATTTTCATATGCAAAACAAAATGCAGAATGACAATGCATACACAAAAAACACAAGAAAAAAACCATCCGATTCATAACCTTTCTTAGTAATAGAATTTCCATCCCATTCAAACCATTCCAATTGCACAAAATTCAAATATGAAACAAATTCATGGAAATAATTATAAAAATTGCAAACATAGGTAATACATACAAAAACAAAGACAAATACTTATCTTACTCAATCGTTATCCACCAAATCAAATCCATAATAGAGGATAATTTCACCTCCCACCCATAAGTATCTAATGTAGATGTTACCTCAAGTTGAGCTATGAGACCTCAAAGGTGAATAAAATCCACTAGGATCCATCTCACTCAATCCATCACATGATATCCTTGAATCAACCAATTCCTAAACCACATGGTACTTCAAGCATCCTAACCATCCTTCAATCAACTATAGGTATTTTCCTCTCAACCATTCACAACTCAAGCACGATATTTCATTTCTATGCCAAATAGTCCCTTAGTTATCTAGTTTTATCAAGTGCTCAAGTGTAGGAAAGAAAATCCCATGATCTATAGATTTCCCTTAGATATTACCGAGTGTGATAGTATATATATATATATCTCATATATAGTTAACAATTCACTATTTCATGTGGGTAACCATGTTGCAGCTTACACAACCTCTATCCTCTCTCTATAACCATGGATTCCTCGCCAAATTAATCATTCTCTATATAACTTTGATGTGAATATAACAACTAATTTGTAAGTCAACTAATTACTATTTTAGGAATCTTTCCTAGATTTCCTAATAAATACATGAAAACTTCAATTTTAAAAGTGACTAAGGACTAAGGTCTTTTGAATGTCATTTTTTTCTTAAATTTTGAGGTTATTTTGTATATGAACATGTCATATTTTTCCAAAAAAAAAATCTAGAGAATAAATAGGCATTTCAAAATTATTAATACAAAAATGTATAAAAGATATTTCACACTATAAAAATGTTATTTGAAGAAATGCTATAAATTTTTATAAATTTTTATAGATTAAATATATATATGTGTAAAAAAAAACTTTTGAACATTTTGAAATGAAAATATGATAGAGCCAAAATAGAAAATACATTCATTTTGATAAAACAAGAGCACATGAATACTATTATTTAATTTACATACATGAAAAATCAACACATTCCAGTTCAATAAAAGTTTTCTTCAACTAATTCTTCTTCATTTGAGACAATATTAATGTCAATCAATATATTTGATGGCCCTCCAACTAAATTTTCATTGGTTTTTGTAGAGTTTTTTTCAGTGATGCTTGAGTTATATATATAGAGTGTGTGTTAACATTATATTAAAGTTCTTTTCGTTTTTTTTAAGTAAACAAATGGCATTAGTGGATTTACACCTATCAAGAAATTAAAGGTTTAAGTGGTAGCAACCACTCTTTACTTTTTTGGTAGGGATGAATGTTGGTGTCCTAAGGTTTTGGAAAGACCATGCATGTGCCACAAGTTCTACATTGCGCACGCGCTAAGATTCTTGTACTGCGTAGAACCAAGATTCAGAGTCTGCTCCAAATATTTTTGTACTGCGCATGCTAAATAGTTTTGTACTATGCGCTAGAACTTGCAAAGTCCGCATTCATGTTGAATCCTTGAATATATTATGTAATGTTTGTTATCGCATTTGTAACAACTCGACTAGTCATGGTCGAGGTTATGGATGAGCTGGAAAGTTTGTTATGATTGCCATGCTCAGATAGAAATAAAACACATACATGAAAATATGTAAGGGTTGGGTTTTTAGTAGTTCATGGTTATGTTAGCTACCATGAGAGAGAAAGTAGGTTGAGATCTAAGATTGAGTTGGTCTCTGTTTGACTCAAAATTATCTTTGAGCAGGTTATGGCCTCTCTGTATTGAAATGTATCTGAATGCATTTGAGATTAGTGAATGAAGCATGACACCTCTTTGTCTCTAAATATTATGGATTATGTTATGTATTGTGTTACGTAACTTTCTTGTAGATTGTTGATTAAGGTTGGTTGTCATTGATGTCAACCCCTTGAAGAAAGTCTTGTAGCACAAAGGTTTGGGTAATGGACCCAAGTTTATTTGATGTAAAGATGACTCATTATTGTCTTGTCATCGTTGATAAGAAGTAAAAATGGATGAACTCCAAAGTGGTCCCCTTATGGTGAAAGCCCTCACAGGAAGATGCTTTGCGGATTGAGTTATCCTAGAAGTATGGTTAGAGAACCCATGAATAATTGTGGAATAATGAGATGAAGTTCAGTGAATTTTTCAATGAAACTACCCTATATTGATATTTCTTGTCATGCCATTTCCGGTGGTATGTGGAACGTCACATAACTCCTCACAGTTAGAGAGTTATGGCCATGAGAAGTTGAAGAAACCAGGTTTGGGTAATGGACCCAAGTTTGTTTGATGGATAATGGTATGAGTTTTGATATATTTTTAGGTAATACTATTCTATATGGATAGTACATGTCATGCCATTTTTGGTGGTATGTGGAACGTCACATAACTCCTCACGGTTTGAGAGTTATGGCCTTAC
>CBVK0102665866.1:0-20319 GCA_900067695.1 Picea abies | reverse complement strand
CTCTTCCGATCTCACCAAGGAAAAGGAAAGATTGACATTCCATAGATTGAAGTAGATACAAGTTGTATGGCTTGGGAGGATATATGTCCTCCGACAATTTATAGCCACCTCTGACATTCTGGAAGGAAGGAAAATGAAGTTGTTTTTAAAATATACTTATATAGTGAAGGAACTGAAGGGCCCACCCCTAATAAGGGATTCAACACTACTAACTAATGACCAAATGGAAGTGGAATTAAGCACACTCAGAATCACGTGGGGAATCGAGTTTGATGACCTCACAAATTCCTTGGAGGATGAAACTAGACATTGGATGGTCAGTTTTGTAAATGAAAATGAAGATCAAATGTTCGGTGTACAACAACAGGGCATCGAATTAAAAGCGGTCGAAGATGGATTATTAGTGCTTAAGGTTAAAAAAGACATAACCATAGCACTATTACAGGATTATATTGAAGAATGGCTCAAGGGTGCGTTACAAGAAATAACTAGCCCATCCCGATCTTCAAGATTCGAGAAGCGGTTATGTTAGCACTGAAAGTTACACTTTGACTGCTAAAGTGCAAGCTCAGTACCCATCAATAGGTTTGTAAGGTAATTTTTAAAATAAAGTGTCAAATGGATAAAATTCATCCGAACAATGTAAATCACAGAGAGTTCTGGATAAGATGTATCAACAAAAGAGGTCTTGTCTAACTTAGAGCAGGGTTTTAAAGAGTAATGTGGATAGAAGGAAGACTTTAGTGAGAAATATGAAGTAAGTCTACTATTAGCATCATGCATTACTAGAAGACCAATGAAGAAAAAGATTTAGACATGAGAACTTCTTTAATCAAAGCTTAAACTCTGAGAACAATTATAACAACATCACAATCAAACCTCCATTGCAATACAAGGATAAAATATCAATTGAAGCATTCAATGACAATAAATTTTAGAGTAAGAGAGAAACAATATGGCAGGAAAGAAACTAACTTCTATTAGATAAAAATTCTCAAATCTAATACATAAAAATCCAGAGTTGGCTCTGTTACATTAGTACATCACAAAAAGAGTCTTACATTAACCATCTGAACCTCCTCAATGATTTCCAATGCCTCTCTTATAGCCTAGGCTGTCAATGACAACTTTACAATTTGAATTCCCCCTCTTGCATAGGATTCTATGCCTTCAAGATAGGTGGCAACAGTCAAAGACTCGACAAGAATCCAACAAACTGCTAATTTTTCAGGAAGTTGTTGGAAGTCATTATTAAATTGTTTCCAACTCACTGCATGGGGTATTTAATGAAGCTAAAACTTAGGTGCAGGTGTCCCTTAACATCTAACTGATCTCCAAGAAGTTGTTTGAACCCTCCTTGATAGGTGGAAACCTCCAAACAATGCAAATATCCAACAACTATACAAAATAAAGAGTTTGCAGCCCCAATTTGCAATGCACTAGTGTTTTAATTGTATCTCTCAAATGCCAAACTGGGTCAGGATGAAATTTGGCCAGCAAGTCAACAAGGATATCATTCTCCTCCACAAATCATTTCAGAGAAACCCACATCACCATTTTATAGTTACGATCAAATCTTTAGAAGTAACTGCTACATGAAATGAGTTCGCAACGCCTGTGACAAAACATCAAAACCCTTCTCTCAGCCTTTAAAATGGTATGAAAAACCTCATGGAGTACCTAGTAACCCCGGGCTTGATGTTGATGTTTGTGAATGTGAACATAGATGTTTACAAGCTAACCAACCCCCAACGCTCCTCTTCAACCAGTTCGCAGCGCTAGTTTGCAATGCCAAATTCAAAATCAATGGCGCACTCTGAGGAGACTATTGGACTACAATTCTATGTGCTAACATGTTACATCAATTAGGGTTGTTGTGTGAATGGATTATTTAAAGGAATCTCAACAAATAAAAATAGATCTTCTTCCACCCACCATCCGCTACTTCCAATTTTGTGAGTATAGGTTTTGAATAATTTCTCTTGGTCTTTCTTGTTGCTGAATCTGTAATCATCCAACTTCATCATCCAATCTTGTGTGTGAGTTTGATTATTGATTGTCTTCTTTTTTTCATTTTCTAGGTTGCCCCTACTCATTATATAGTCCACGGGAACCCCATCCTAGTCTGAAAGGGCGAACACATACCAATACTTTCTCGTTTAAGTATCATGAATATTATGTAGTGCTTCTTTGTGAACATTATATTTGATCTTGGACAGTGAATGTGTATTTATTATTTTATTGAAACTTCACAGAGAGCTATTTTGGAGCTCATAACTTTTGTGATTTCTAACTTTTATTAAAGTGTGAAGCTCCTTTACATCATTATGATATGAATGATATTAAATCATTTAATGCTATGTTTTTCTTGCTTCAAATGTTTACCTCCTACTTGCTATAATATAGGAAATGGTCATGGTAGAATGGATAAATTCTTTTTTTGTTGTTGTTAAACTCCTATTAAAATCTTTTATCTATGTGTATCTATGTTTGATAACTGAAAAACTTTGTTATATCTAGAATTGCAATATAAGTTGTCATGAGTAACCAGCTCTATAAAAATGTAGAGGATATCCATGGGATAGCACAATTGGTTAAGACATGCACACACTCTTCCAGTTTGGGGAGAGGTCATGAGTTCGAAACCTGTGTTCCTTGGGGCTGCGAAGCTTTATCACTCCCATACCAGCCACTATGTGGGGAAGTATCTGGGGTGGGTTTCCTCATGAGAATGTCCTATGAAGTTGACTCTTAACCCTTAAATAGGTTTAGCAATCAACAGACATGTAAAGATCCACTTGACCTAATATAACCCTCAAGAAGAAGCTGCATGGGAGATGGAGGATGCAATGAGTAAGACATACTCACATTTGTTTTAAAGTTTTGATGTAAAATTTATTATATATAATGGTAATATGCACATAAGAGGAGAATGTCACACCCAATTTTTATCTCCAAAGTAACAATGTATATATGTATATATATATATATATATATGATGAAGGGTTCAAACCAAAATATGTAAATTGTACATTTAACAATAATAATCTCCTATGTAATATGTAATGGTACAACCGATATCAGCTTATTCCAACTCGAATTGAAATGGTGGGATCCACACATCATCGGTATGAATTTATCTCATCTCCTTTCTGCGTCATTGGTTACCTCATATATTTTCAATTATTACTTCCATCTTCGATTCCATCTCATCGCCTACCATCCTCTAGGAAAAAGCGAAAAGAAGAATAATATAATGAAGACAGTGATAAAGCAAGTTAAAGCATTTATTAAAAAAATAAATAAAGAATCCAAAGCTTTAAAGCTAATTAAAGCAAAAGTTAGAAGGGACAACCGATAACAGCATATTATTCCAATTCCAATTTAAATATGGTTGGATCCTCGGCATCGATATGCATTTATCTCCTCTCCTTGCCGCGCCATTGGTTTTTCTCCGATACACTTTCATCTCCTCGCCTACCATCCCATCTGCAAAACCCAATGGAGCCGCCTGCGACAGAACCAGTGTCATCAACATACCACGTTTTTATAAACCACAGGGGTCCCGATGTCAAGAAGACTCTTGCCAGCTCCATCTACCATCGTCTCACAAATTGTCATGGGCTGCGCGTTTTTCTGGATCAAAAGGAACTCCGCACCGGAGATGCGCTCTCTCCTGCAATCTTCGGAGCTATTCAAAGTGCGTCAGTTCATATTGCCATTTTCAGTAGGCGTTATGCCGAATCGCGTTGGTGTCTGGATGAGCTGTGTTCGATTTTGGACAAGAGCGACAGAAAGATCATTCCTGTGTTTTATGACGTTGAGCCTACAGACCTACGTTACATTGACAGCGAGAGCGGACGTTATAGAAAAGCCTTTGAAGAACACCAACGCAAAGGCAGAGTCGCCAAGGAAGACATGGAGAAATGGAAGACAGCCCTCAACCAAGCTTCGGAGATTTCTGGCCTACCGTTCAAAACGAATGAAAGGTGAATACATTCTTTATTAGAAATCTTGGATTTGTAAAAGTCGGTTCTTCCTTCTCGTAATTCTGAATTCTGAATAGTACCTGTTTGTTGTTTTTGCAGTGACCATGGAGAGGTTTTGGAGGAGATTGTGAAAGCTGTATTAAAAGGGGTAAAATGGGAACCATTGGAGGTGGCTAAACACCTAGTTGGACTCGATCCAGCCGTGAAGGAAATAAATGAGGAAATTAAGAAACAAAGGGAGTTAAATGGCACAGCGATTGTGGGTATTGCAGGAATGGCCGGACTAGGCAAGTCAACTCTCGCTACATATCTCTACAACCTGAATCGTTCGGATTTTAGTAGGTCTTGTTTTCTGTCCGAGATCAGAGAAAAGGATTTACTATCTTTGCAGCGGGAGCTCCTTCGGGATCTTTTGGGTTGTGATTTTCATATTGGGGATACAAGACAAGGAAAGGGTATTTTTCGCGATCGTCTACGAGGGCTTCAGGTTCTCATTGTTTTGGATGACGCGGATCATATCGAGCAAATAAATAGTCTACTAGTGACCGATGTTGTGGGATCGCGTAGTTTGATTTTGATCACGTCTCGTGATCAAGATTTACTAAGACGCTCTTCCCCAAAAACTGTATTGTATAATTTAAAGCCATTGCAGAGAGAACATGCCCACGAACTTTTCTGCCGGCATGCATTCGATAAAGCCGAACCATACGAAGGACTCAAATCTTTTGTTGAGGAGGTTTTGAAAATTTGCAGTGGACTGCCTTTATCCTTACAAGTGTTGGGGGGGCTGTTTCTTGGCGGGCGTGAGGAAAAGTATTGGAAGCGGCAGTTGGAAAGGCTCTCGACAAGACTGCCAGACGATATAATGGACACGTTAAAAGTGAGTTACGAAGCTCTCAAGGGTGATGAGAAGGAGATATTTTTGGACATCGGTTGTTTCTTGGAGGGAGAGGACAAAGAAGTCGCAGTTCGAGTCTTTGAGGGACTAGGTTACAAAGACGCTTGTGACTGCCTTGAAAATCTCCGTCAAAAATGCCTTGTCGAGTATCAAGACGAGGTTCAATCTGATGATGAAATTGAAAGCCGACCGAAAAAAATTGTAAGATTTATCTCTGTATTTTATGTTTTTTCTTTTTTGCCGACAGGGTGCTCCCGGTGGGATCTTATACCCCCTAACTGCTTTTGCTTTCGTCAGCTTAAGATTGATGGGATGCAAATTATTAGCCACGATTCAAATGGTAACTACGACTACGATTATCTTTACCCAGGTAAGAGAGATAAAATTAGAATGCACGATCATATTAGGCAATTGGCCAGACATATCGCCAGAGAAGACTTTGGTGTGCTCCCAACGCGTAAGCCACTACGGCTCAGCTCTTTGAATGATGTAGAGGAATTAATGTTGAAATTACAAGTAAGCATATTTCGTCCCGAGATTTGGTCTAGTTTTTATTTAATAACCCATTACGCACGGGCATTTAATTTAACTCCGTAAAGTGTGTTTGTTAGGGCGGAGCAGATTCCTGTTTGATCCGAGGGATTCGGACTCCAGAAGGTCAGAATCTGCCTGATTGCACGAATTACATTAAGGGTGTGGGTGTACGCCTCATGGTGGTTGAAGTTCCCATAGATTTGTCGTCGCTTTTTGTTTTGTGGCCTATGTCGGGAGATTTGGTGTGGCTTCGCCTGCGCAGTTTCAGCTCCATCTATTTTCCTGGTACCATTTCACTGAGAAACTTAAGAGTTTTGGAACTTGAGGGTCATGGGGACCTCGAGCAGTTCTTCCAAAGATTTAATATGGTAAGTACATCTACAGTTTGCTGAGTATTTTGTGGTGAAATTCGTCCCACTTTGTATTAAACAGATCATGTGCATTGCAATTTGCAGCCTCCTCGGAACTTGAGTGTGTTAAATATTGACGTGACGGGTACAGAGCCATGGGCCATCCTTAACCCTTCGGTGCATCCCACGGGCTTGCAGCAAAGTCAACGGTTAAGTCGGGGGCGTGCCCGTCGGATGCCCCGCAAGAACAATCGGGTTAAGTCAGGGGCGAGTACCTCCAGCAGCAGCTTTGATCTTGACGATTCTGAGGTAATCTCAGCCCAGGAAGGCTTCAGGGCATCTTCTTTTTTCCGTTTTCTTGAATGGATAGGAACGAGCATAAAAATTCCGAGCAAGATTGTGCTGAAAAATATCACATTTCTACAATCACTCCCTATTGGTTTTGGGGAACTCAAAAAGCTCAGACATTTAGATCTATCCGGCTGCACTAATCTAACCCAACTGCCCTATTCTTTCTCTGAATTAATGCATGTCCAATATCTAGTTTTGCGAAACTGCAGCCAACTCTCCATCCCAATGGATTTTTTGGGAAATATGTCGTCACTTGAGTATGTTGATTTCAAGGGTTGTTGTAAATTGAAATACCTGCCGACGGGAATTGCAAATCAAAGGTCTTTGAGATACTTGAATTTACTAAGTACTGATATAAAATTGCCCATAAATTTGAAACTACCGGAAAAGCTGCAAAGACTAAGAATAGGGAATGTACAGAAAGAAGTACTACAATACAGTTACAGCCAAGAAAACATAGGCTGGGTATGTGCACAAAGCGGTTTTTTTCCACAAAGAGAGCATTTACAGGGGACAAAGTTAGGGCAGTGTCTGGGCGATTTGAGGCGATTAAAAGAGTTGAAAGAATTGGTTTTGCTAGATTTGAAAGAATTGGTTTTGCTAGAATTGGTTTTATGGGAGGAAATTGCAGGGCCGGATATGAAAGTTTTGGTTATAAGGGATTGTCCAATCTCTATCTTTAGTTTTAAGAAGAAGGGGACCATGCAGATTGGTACTGTTTTAAGAGATTTCACTTTGAGTGGCACACAGATAACCGAGATATGCATTCCTGAAAGTGTTTTACCCAGCCTTGAAACTCTCGATCTTTCAGGGAATGAATGGCTAAGGCAGGTTAAAAACTTGCCATCAACATTATTAAGACTGAATCTGCAAGGGTGCTGGCTATTGGACACATTAATAAACCTTTCAAATCTGGTAGACCTCAAACTCCTCAAGGTAAATCTATGCCATAGGCTGAAAACCTTGAATCTTGAAGGTCTGACATCGTTGGAAGAGATTCAAGCGGAGGCGTGTTGGAAGCTCAAGAGCATACAGGGACTGAGTCAACGGGAACGGTTGAAATCTCTCAGCATTTCAACAAACACTGATGCTATTTGGAATGACATTTGCAGTTTTTTGGTTAGTATTTTTTTATTAATTCATCTAAAACTATTAGTTAGTCGTGTTCTGTTTGATCTCATGTGTGATCTTATTTTTTTATTTACTGTCGCGACCAGTTTAACCAGACTACATTATAGTTGTGCTAAACGGATTTGGGAAATCTTTGCAGGCATCGACCTCCCATGAAAATCTATCAACGGCCTTCTTTAGTGGAAGAGTGGGGAAGTCATCAACTTTCCGTCGTCGGGAAAGAGCGATTTATGAGATGGTGACGGCCTTCTCTAGTGTAAGAGTGGGGAAGTCATCAACTTTCCGTCGTCGGGACAGAGCGGTTTATGAGATGGTGACGGCCTTCTTTAGTGGAAGAGTGGGGAAGTCATCAACTTTCCGTCATCGGGACAGAGCGTTTTATGAGATGGTGGAAAAGTTCAATCTTAAAGTGGTGGATGTTATCTATCTTGCATCTCTGGATGTTCTCTTTCCTGCATCTCCATCTGAATACGAGTTTCAAACGAAGATGGAAGAATTCCAATCGTACGGTGCTATGTTCATGTGCTTTCTCACCTTTCCTTCTTACCCTCGTAACCAGTGGGGGAATTACTTTCTCTTTCGATTCGAAGCGAGTAATGACGAAGGGATAGCTGAAGAATACAAATTTGTCACTGGATACGAAAGGCCAGCTGAAGAATACTTCATCGCAGTTGAACAACGCCTACACCTACATGTGTTTATGTGGACGGAAGAGTGTAATCTACTGAGAGATTACAAAGGCTGTACAAAGATCGGTGTATCTTGTAACTTGAAACCCAGCGATGTGAAAAGGGGATGGATTATGATGGTCGATAAGAACACACAGGTTTCACAAGTTTGCAGAGAAATCATAATTGCATTGTCATAATTGTCCATTTTGGTTATCTCATGTGAAGGTCAAACTCAATTCTATTGAAAAGGGTCCGTAAATATCTTGCAATTGTTACATTTTGCCCATTTTTAAAATCAACCACCCCCATTTTATCTTTTTATTTATAAGTAATTGTATTGGTTACGTAGGTTTCATTATGCAGTTTCTTTTTTATTTAATAAGCCTGAATGAAGTGTGTTGGGTATTGTTAATAGAAATGTTTTCATTTTAGTTATAAATAAAATCATTGTATGGAATATTATGGGTATAAATGTTTTGAAAATATTTAACTTCAAATTTCTGAAAAGTTTATTATAAATTTATTCAAAATGAAAATATTAGTTTTTTGAGTTAGATTTTAATTTCAAATTTAGTAAATCAAAAGTTTTAATTTTAGTTTTGTTGGTTTACCGCTTTTTTATTCTTTTTACTAGTAATTTTATAAGTTAATGTGTTATTTTTTATTTTTTTTTGTTTTATCTATTGAGAAGATTGATTTGAGGGTGATGGAAGTTTTAGTAACACCATTTACATTGTTTCATCTAGAATAGTAAAAAAAATTGTTTCCTTTCATATTCATGTTTTGTATTCATCCTTAAAGGGGTTTTTGGATGAAATTATTAAGTAGTGGAGGTGGCATCTCCTTTGTCATGATTATGTCCATATTCACATTACATCCATGGTGGTTGGCATAGGGATCTTTGTTACATGCAATGTCTCTACATTATTTTTTGGAGCCATCTCTCTGGAATTCCTCACTAGAGCTTTCTCCTTGTTGGGTTTGTTATTTTTTAAGTTTTTTCTTTGAGAAACTTTAGCGTTTGGGCACACTTCCTTTAGATGGGATGGCTTTAGAACTGAAGGCCATATTGTCGTAATCCAACTTTTGGTCCATTTAGAATCTTTTCACTTTATACTCACCTTGTGTGGTAGACTTTTACTCATGTCAAGTTCTACATAGATTTTAGCATAAGAGAAAATGTCCTTCTTCCCTGGCATGCATCTATGTTAAGAAATTTACCTAGGGAATTTACATTTTCTACTAATCTTTACTTTTCTAGAAGTGGAGGGTAAGATTCCATCTCACCAAAATTAGAGTGATGGAGATGGACATTTAAGACAACTTGAAGTTTGGGTGCCATGGTTTAAAGAAAGGGTTAGCTTTGCATGAGAACCTTGGTCCCCCCATGACCTTTCTATGCTTTTTTGACTTGTTAAAATATATCATAAATAAGCCTCTTGAGAAATTACTTATTATGCATATTCCCCGGATGGGGTGTTAGTGCGGCACACTTGGCACACAATGGGGGAAGGCACCAGCCACCGGGGCATGGAGCCATGTGATGGGCTCGTGCCAACGCCTGCCACCCTCCTTCGGCATTAAATTTCCCCCTGCTCCGACGTGAAGGCGCATTTATGCAGCCCTCATCTCCTTATGCGTGTCCTCGCATGGCTTGGCCTCCAATGTGTATTCCCTGTCTCTGCTCGCGTGACGAAGGGCTCCTCCCTTCGCAGCCATGGCCTGATCTTGATCGATTTTTCTTGCTCTCTGCAGTCCCTAATCGCCTCCAAGTCTTCTACCTCTACCTGGTGTCCCTCGTTTCTTCGGCCAGCCACCAGTACCTACTTATGCCACGCTAGAGGGGGAAGCTGCGGCGAGGCTCCCCATGGAAACCTTGTCGACCCTCGGTCTCACCTCCCGACTCACCTTCCATCTGCTCCCCCCATCCCCTCCAGCCCGAGCAGGTCTCGTAGTTGAACTGTCTGGCAATCATTCCCTGGATGTCGAGCTCCTCCTCACTTCCCCAGTTCACGTCCCCTTTCGTTGAGCCGACCCATCTGCCAGTCTTTGACTCTAGGAACTCAGGAGGCGTGCTTCCTCCTCCTCTTAAGCCTGGGAACTCTGAGCACCAGTCTTCTGACTCCTTCAACGACATGCAACTCCGAGATAGCCTGGATATCCTTTACGGATTGGTTTTTGAACTTCGCCAGGGGGTGGAGGACCTCCATTATCGACTGCAGGCCACAAACAAAAAGGTGACAGCCCTTCTTCAGCTTCTGTCCTCCATGCACGAGGCCACCCCATCGGACCCGGTAGGAGTGACTTCAGTGGAGGAACCATGTGCAACAACAGTTGAAGGAAACGCCAAGGGACAGTGCTCAGCAAAGACTGGGATGGAGCAGGCTGGGTGTGAGAGCATGACCGTGGAGGTGGACTCGGCAAGGCGACCGATGCAGGATACAATGACAGATGCCGATAGAGCTGCAAGCAACGTGCATTGGATGGACCAAGTGACCTATATCGAGGAGGAACCATGGCCAGAGGACATCCACGCCACCTGGCCAAGTTATCTGCCAGACGTCTAAGTTTATAGTTTTTTAGCAGTCTTGTCAGTTTCTTTTACTTTTAACTGAGGAACAATATGTTTAAGACTATTTCTCTTAAGTTTATCACTCTACTTATGCTTGACTCTGCTACTGGCTGGACTGGTTTCCCCTCTGTTGGGGCAGTCCAGTAATTACAGTATGACTATCACTATATTTTGGAATCCCACTCTGGCTTTGGAAGGTTCTTAATATAATATACTTCTTACTTAAAAAAAAAAATTACTTACTATGCATATTAAAGTATAACATGAGTCTAGTTATTCAAAAGTATTGCACATGATGGCCAAAATCTATTGAATCTACGAATTAGAGCATTTTTCTTATGGTCGATTAAGAACTCATTCATCACTTGCCATTGAATTTATAACAAAAGGGTTCAATTGTTTTTACCACAATAAATCCACATGATTGTGGATTCTTAGTTTGTGAATGGGTAAAAAAATATGTTCTTGATTGCATCTTTCAAAAAGAGAGGATTCAAAGTCTCACACAGAACAAGGAGAGAGTTTTGAAGCCTTAGAAGAGGAGTTTGTCCCTTTACTTTGAGTGTCTCCATGGAGAAGAAGCACTATGTGTAGGGTCGAGTCCTTTTGAATTCTATAGTCAACAAGTGTACAATCATCTTCTAGTTGCTTACCAAAAAAGACTAGTGCTTGTTGATTGAGAGGGCTCCTCCTTGTCCTAAATCTTAATCTTTCATTGCTAATGGAGTTTTAACTTTCTACCTCCAAGGAAATAGTTTTTAAACTGAGGATTTTATTAACAAAGTCCATGTGAAAAATAAAAAAACAAGTGTCCAATGGAAGTAGTTGGTTTGCATAAATCTGAAATGACTTCTCTAACCCATAACATGCCTAAATATTCGCCTTGCTATCATGGCACTCTATCTAATTTTTTCATCAATTACCTAATTTGAGTTTCCATCTATGAACCAATTTGGCCTCTAATAGAAACACATAATTTTCATATGCAAAACAAAATGCAAAATGACAATGCATACACAAAAAACACAAGAAAAAAACCATCCAATTCATAACCTTTCTTAGTAATAGAATTTCCATCCCATTCAAACCATTCCAATTGCACAAAATTCAAATATGAAACAAATTCATGGAAATAATTATAAAAATTGCAAACATAGGTAATACATACAAAAACAAAGACAAATACTTATCTTACTCAATCGTTATCCACCAAATCAAATTCGTAATAGAGGATAATTTCACCTTGTTGGCATATATGTAACAGACAACGAATGGCATGAGTACATGAAGAATGTACAGAGGATTGTTAGCATATTTACAGGTAGCGTATACTTGTCATTGATGGCAAGTACAGTAGTGGTGATGGCTTGAGTACAACAGTGATGATTAGCAACGCAACAATAATCGAGAGGAGAAGAGTCGGTGATCGTTGGATCCCATTCAAATTTCCCGAAAGAACGAGGGCCGTCAGATCTGAATGAAGACAAGACGAGCGCACTGAAGAGGAGGACAGAGCTTAGTCATTAGATCCAAGTGCAAGACCCGACCATCGTTGGATCAAGGATAACCTGCACGCTCTTTAAAGTACAAGGAGAAGCGGGTGTAATCACGATTTGCAAAATCGCGACTTCATCTGAGTCGTTAGATCAAGATTGATTCTGGACCGTTGATTCCAGTCCTTGTCAGAGTTTCGGGGATCGAGAGTTGGACATGTCAAATATTATTGACATTAGGAATCCCGATATCGCGATATGAGGAATCACGATGTAATCTGAGCCGTCAAGATCTAGGTTGATCTGAACCATTGGATCGAGCCCATGTCGGAGTTTCAGAAATCGAAAGATTGAGAAGTCAGATATTCTCAACATTAGGAGTCCCGAATTGCCGAAATGCGAAATCCCGAAACAAGACACGTCAGCAAACCTAATAACACATGACACAACCAGGCAATGACAAGTGTCAAGATGATTCAATATTTCAGGCTCATATAGGTCATGAATATGAGTGACACGTGGCAGTTACCAACACGTGTCAATTCACGTGTGACGTTAGCAGGTTTACACCATGTCGGAGTTTCGCAGATCGAGTGTTGGAAATGTCAAAGTCTATTGACCATAGGAATTCCGATATCGTGATATGTGAAATCACGACGTAACTGCGACCGTCAGATCAAGATCAGATTTGGACCGTTGATCTAACCCCTTATCGGAGTTTCGCGAATCGCGACATGGAGTGACAAAAACACTGGACATCAAGGATGTCGATTTTGCGATATGCGAAATCGCGATTTAATCGCAGCTGTTGAATCAAGAAATGATCTGGACCGTTGATCTGACTTCTTCACGGAGTTTTGGGGATCGAGATTTGTAAGTGACAAAAACTCTGAATGCCAAGAGTGTCGAAATCGCGATGTGTGAAATCTCGACTGAATCTGAACCATCAGATCAAGAAATGATCTGGACCGTTGATCTGACTTCTTCACGGAGTTTCATGGTTTGGGATTTGAAAGTGACAAGAACATTGAGCATGAGGAATGACGAAATAGCGATATGCGAAATCGCGGAATGATCTGAACCGTTAGATCAAATGTTGATCGGAGGGTTACTGTTATCTCTCACAGTTAACTCCTCAGTTTCGATTCTGTTAGCGAAACAGACTCATGATTGCCGATTAGTTGGCATTTCAGTTGTTGAGATAGTTGTCTTCTTTTTGTTGAAGGAGATGGGAAGTTGAACGGCTGTGAGAGTGAATAAAAGAAAATGAGATAGACAGCGTGAGGTTGGTTGTTCTATATGAGAAAACAATGAAACAGTAAGAAAAGGAAAATGAGAGACGACGCAGGATGAGATTGAGCATATGTGCAGTGTGATATGAAATGCAGAGCCGTGTAATAGAATAAGTTAAAGAAGAGCAGAATGAAAGAACGAGTTGATGCAGAGCATACCTGCTGAACATAAAAAGGAAGAGAAGAGCAGCAGAACAGTGTGTAGAAGACCAGATTTACAGAACAAAGAATGATTGGTAAGAATTGATTTATCTGTAAAGTTGAACATACAGATTGAAATTTGAACAACTAAAGATGAATGAAGATGAAACAATTAGCAAGTATTTTTTAAGAGTTGAATAACTTGTAAATGCCATGAAGGGTCTTGGTGAGAAGTTTGATGACTCACTCTTAGTTCAGAAAATTTTAAGATCTCTGCTTGATAAATTTAATCCAAAAGTCTCTGCAATAGAAGAATTAAATGATCTTAAAACTCTGTCCATTGATCAACTTCTAGGAACTCTAACTGCATATGAAATGAGAATTAACAAAGACAAATCCAGTACTAGAGAAGCATCTTTTAAAGCAGATAAGAATATTGATTCAGAATTAGATGATATTGAGGCAAAATTTGTGAGAAGGTTAAAGAAAAGATCAGGAAAATATCAAGGGAATTTGCCTTTCAAATGATTTAATTGTGGTAAGATAGGTCATTTTACATCCAAGTGTCCCCATCAGAAAAAGGACCAGAACTTTGATGATGAAAAGAAGTACAAATACAAAAAATATAATAAGAAGAAAAGTTTGGTTGCAATTAATGACAATTCCTCAGAAGACACCGATAGTGACTCATCCTGTGAAGATAAGGCAAATGACTTCATGCTTATGGCCAAGGAGGATTATGATAATAAAATCATAGGCAGTGATGAGAATGATGAAGAAGCTGTGGTCGATTTGGAAGGAGAACTGATCAGTGCATTGGAAGAAATAGATAGACTCAGAACCAAGAATAGAAAACAAAAACAATTGTTGACACAGTTCGAGAAAGACAACAAAAAACCCGATGAAGACTTTGCTCTGTTGAAGGTGGAATTAGAAGAGGCAAAGAAAATAGAAGACATACTGAAACAACAATTGTGAGAGAAGAAAGTCAGGTGTGAAGCCTTAGAAGAAGAGATAGTAAAAGCTAGAAAAGAAATGGAGAAATTTAAAGGATTGTATCATCAAAATCTGCCAAGTATTAAAGCCTCAGAAGAATTAACCTCCATTCTAAATCAGCAAAGAAATTTAAAGTTGAAAGATGGATTGGGATATGAAGAAGGGTCAAGTAGTGATCATCCAAGTAATACAGAATCTATCAAGTTTGTCAAATCCTCAAACATTGGCAATAGTCACTCTGCGGAAACAAAGAAGGAAAATTAGCCACCAAGAAGAAATGAAAGAAAAATCCCCAGACCTGAATTTATGGACCAGAAAGATTATTGGCGTGACAGAAGTTGACCTCCTTAAAGAAGACATATTTTTTCAAGGTACAAAGATTTTTTCTATGGTTACTGTTTTCTCTGTTCTAATTTTGGTCACAAAGCTATAAACTGTTCTTTAAGATTTAGATATGAAAAATCAAGATATATAATGAATAACTATCTTCCACAACAAAGATTGAGACAACCAAGCAACAAACAACCACAGATTATAAATCATGTGATGACTGGGAGAAGGACATAGATGAAATACAACAACAGATATGAGCATAACAATTGTTATGATCTATTATTCAATGAACCAGAATGTTACAACTGTTATAATTATGGTCATAAAGCTGCAGACTGCCGCTTAAGGAAATACAAATCAGATTCGATCTCCACTACTGAAAATGTCAAAGTCTGGAAGAAGAAAGTAGACGACAAGTGTGGACTAGTGCTATTAGCCCAAAGGAAAAAGAGTCCCTGGTATATTGACAATGGATGTTCTAAACACATGACTGGAGACAGAAGTAAGTTTCTAACTCTAAGTGATAGCAAATCAGGTAATGTAACTTTTGGAAATGATGCACCTGGAAAGATAAAAGGTAAATGAATTGTAAATTTGTGTAACGGAAAAAGAAAAGCTCAAGATGTGTTGCTTGTAGAAGATTTGAAACATAATCTGCTTAGTGTCAGTCAAGTCTGTGACCGAGGGTGTGAAGTCGTATTTACCTCTAAAGACTGTAGAATAAAAACTGTGGATTCAGGTCAGCTAGTTGCAAAAGGTATAAGAACAGAAAACAATGTCTATGTTCTAAAAGAAGAAGAAGAAGAATGCCACTTAAGCAAATATGACGAAAGTTGGTTGTGGCATAGGAGACTAGGTCATCTAAATTTTGATCACATAATCAAACTCAGAAACAATGGGGCAGTAAAAGATCTTCCGAAGATATCAAATCCATATGACTATGTTTGTAAATCCTGTAAGAAAGGAAAGCTTACTTGCACTCAGTTCAAATCTAAGAACTTTCCCTCAACAGAAAAACCTCTCCAGTTAGTACATATGGATCTATGTGGTCCATCAAGGAAAGAAGGTACAGGAAAAGAAAATTACTTTATGTTGATTATTGATGACTATTCTAGACTAACTTGGGTTGCCTTTTTGAAAGAAAAATCTGAAGCATTTGAAAAATTCAAGGTATTTAAGGCTCTGACTGAGAATCAAACAGGAAAAAGATTAAAGGCAGTAAGGTCTGATAGAGGAGGAGAGTTCAGTTCAGGAAACTTCAAAGAGTTCTGTGATAAGCATGGGATCAAAAGAGAGTACACAATTCCAAGGACTCCACAACAAAATGGAGTTGTTGAGAGATAGAATAGGTCAGTACAACAAATGGCAAGATCAATGATGAATGAAAGGAACATACCTCAGACATATTGGGTGGAAGCAATACATACAGCTGTTCATATCCTTAACAAAGCTCATCTCAGACCACACAGTAACAAGACTCCTTATGAACTTTGGTTTGGAAGACCTGCTTCAATCAAGCATTTTAAAGTTTTCGGGAGTACATGTTATATCAAGAACAATGATGAAAATATTGGCAAATATGATGACAGTGTTGATGAAGGTATCTTCTTGGGTTATGATACAAATAGTAAAGGATACAGATGCTACAATAAGAGACTGCACAAACTAGTTGATTGTATAGATATAAAAGTTGATGAAGAAATCCCAGTCAGAAATGTAAAAAGTGTTGAACCAAGAACAGAAGAAACAATTGAAGATGAATATGAACAGGTCCAAGGATCAGAAAGAGAAGAGTCTGGATCAGATGAAGATACAAATATTCAAACTGACATAAATAAGTAGAAAGAAGCAAAATCACCTCACAGAATTATTAGAAAGAATCATCCCAAAAATCAGATAATTGGGGATATAAATGAAGGAGTTCAGACAAGAAGGAAATTGATTAAAGACTCAGAACAATCTCATGTTGCCTTCTTATCCATGACTGAACCTGGAAATTTTGAGGAAGCCAGCCAGGAAGATAACTGGATT
This sequence comes from Picea abies, assembly GCA_900067695.1. Taxonomy (NCBI): domain Eukaryota; kingdom Viridiplantae; phylum Streptophyta; class Pinopsida; order Pinales; family Pinaceae; genus Picea; species Picea abies. The sequence goes on along the minus strand of CBVK0102665866.1, from coordinate 3,537 downwards.
AGAGCAATGAATGAAGAGCTGGATCAGATTGAGAAGAACAATACTTGGGAGCTTGTCCCTAGACCTGAAGATAAGAATGTAATAGGTTCCAAATAGGTGTTTAAGAATAAAATGAATGAAAAAGGACAAGTTGTTAGGAATAAAGCCAGATTGGTCTGTAAAGGATATGCACAAGTTGAAGGTTAGGAATTTGATGAAACTTTTGCACTAGTGGAAAGATTGGAAGCTATCAGAATATTTCTTGCTTATTCATGTCATAAGAACTTCAAAGTTTATCAGATGGATGTTAAATCAACATTTCTTAATGGAGATCTAGAGGAAGAAGTATATATGGAGCAACCTGAAGGATTCTCTTTGACAGATAATTCTAATTATGTTTGTAAGCTAAAGAAGGCCTTATATGGACTAAAACAAGCACCACGAGCTTGGTATTATAGACTAGACAAATTTCTACAAGAAAAAGGGTTCAAGAAAGGTACTGTTGATAGTAACCTTTACATTAAGTCTGAAGGTGATAATTTACTAGTTGTTTTGGTTTATGTAGATGATATTATTTTTGGTTGTACTAATGAATCATCTGTACAGTGGTTTGCTAACTCTATGCAAACATAATTTGAAATGTCCATGATAGGAGAGCTGTCATATTTTCTTGGCTTACAAGTAAAACAAAGCTCTGCATGAATTTTTATCTCTCAAGAAAAATATTTGAAAGAGATGTTGAAGAAATTTTAGATGGAAGATTCCTCTACAGTTAGCACACCTATGGTGGTTGGTTGCAAGCTTAGTAAAGATGATATCTCACCTGATGTTGATCAAAGAACATATCGCTCTATGATAGGCAGTCTTCTGTACATCACAGCATTTTGTCCTGATATAATGCAAGCTGTTGGAATGGTAGGTCATTTTCAGTCTGCTCCTAAACAAAGTCATTTGGTAGCTGTCAAAAGGATATTTAAATACTTGAAGGGAACAATGACTTATGGTCTGTGGTATCCTAGAAATCAGAATTTTCAGTTAATTGCTTATTCAGATGCAGACTGGGCAAACTGTGTTGATGAGAGAAAAAGCACCAGTGGAGGAGGAGCATTTTTCCTGGGTGACTCATTAGTTGCATGGCTTAGTAAGAAGCAAGGATCTATTTCATTATCCACTACAGAGGTAGAATACATTGCTGCTGCTACTTGCTGCACACAAATCTTATGGATGATACAAACTCTTGCAGATCTGAAGATAACCTACACTGATCCTATTCCAATTCATTGTGACAACACCAGTGCCATTAGTGTCTCCAAGAATCCTGTTCTTCATTCCAAGACTAAGCATATTCCAATCAAGTACCATTTTCTCAGAGAACAAGTTACAAACAGAACTGTTCAACTGAATTATATACCTTCTACAGAACAGATTGCTGATATCTTTACTAAACCATTAGCAGCGACCCCTTTTGGATACCTTCGTCAAAAGTTGGGGGTTATAATCTCTTGTGTCTAATCTGTTCACCTGGTCAGGGGGAGTACTTATTGAATATCTAGTGTATTTCCAAAATGCTTATAGTCGATAGGGGGAGTATGTTTTGCGACAAGATCAGGGGAAGAATGTTTCTTCTTTGACATTGATGTCAAAGGGGGAGAAAAGAGTTCAGGAGAGTTGAGTCTGAATGCATGTGGGTGCTTGTGTTGCCATCAATGCCAAAGGGGGATATTGTTGGCATATATGTAACAGACATCGAATAGCATGAGTACGAGAAGAATGTACAGAGGATTGTTAGCATATTTACAGGCAACGTATACTTGTCATTGATGGCAAGTACAGTAGTGGTGATGGCTTGAGTACAACAACGATGATTAGCAGCGCAACAATAATCGGGAGGAGAAGAGTCAGTGATTGTTGGATCCCATTCAAATTTCCCGAAAGAACGAGGGCCGTCAGATCTGAATGAAGACAAGATGAGTGCACTGAAGAGGAGGACAGAGCTTAGTCATTAGATCCAAGCGCAAGACCCGACCATCGTTGGATCAAGGATAACTTGCACGCTCTTTAAAGTACAAGGAGAAGCGGACGTAATCGCGATTTGCAAAATCGCGACTTCATCTGAGCCATCAGATCAAGATTGATTCTGGACCATTGATTCTAGTCCTTGTCGGAGTTTCGAGGATCGAGAGTTGGACATGTCAAATATTATTGACATTAGGAATCCCGATATCGCGATATGAGGAATCACGATCTAATATGATCCGTCAAGATCTAGGTTAATATGAACCATTGGATCCAGCCCATGTCGGAGTTTCAGAAATCAAAAGATTGAGAAGTCAGAGACTCTCAACATTAGGAGTCCCAAATTGTCGAAATGCGAAATCCCGAAACAAGACACGTCAACAAACCTAATAACACGTGGCACAACCAGGCAATGACAAGTGTCAAGATGATTCAATATTTCAGGCTCATATAGGTCACGAATCTGAGTGACATGTGGCAGTTACCAACACGTGTCAATTCACGTGTGACGTCAGCAGGTTTACACCATGTCGGAGTTTTGCAGATCGAGTGTTGGAAATGTCAAAGTCTATTGACCACAGGAATTTCGATATCACGATATGAAAAATCACGACGTAACTGCGACCGTCAGATCAAGATCAGATTTGGACCGTTGATCTAACTCCTTATCGAAGTTTCGCGAATCGCGACATGGAGTGACAAAAACACTGGACATCAAGGATGCCGATTTTGCGATATGTGAAATCGTGATTTAATCGCAGCCGTTGAATCAAGAAATGATCTGGACCGTTGATCTGAATTCTTCACGGAGTTTCGGGAATCAGGATTTGTAAGTGACAAAAACTCTGAACGCCAAGAGTGCCGAAATCGGGATGTGTGAAATCTCGACTGAATCTAAACCATCAGATCAAGAAATGATCTGGACCGTTGATCTGACTTCTTCACGGAGTTTCGTGGCTCGGGATTTGAAAGTGACAAGAACATTGAGCATGAGGAATGAAGAAATAGCGATATGAGAAATCGCGGAATGATCTGAACCATCGGATCAAATGTTGATCGAAGGGTTACTGTTATCTCTCACAGTTAACTCCTCAGTTTGGATTCTGTTAGCGAAACGGACTCATGATTGCCGATTAGTTGGCATTTCAGTTTCTGAGACAGTTGTCTTCTTTTTGCTGAAGGAGATGGGAAGTTGAAAGGCTATGAGAGTGAATAAAAGAAAATGAGATAGACAACGTGAGGTTGGTTGTTCTGTATGAGAAAACAATGAAACAGTAAGAAAAGGAAAATGAGAGACGACGCAGGATGAGATTGAGCATATGTGCAGTGTGAGATGAAATACAGAGCCGTGTAACAGAACAAGTTAAAGAAGAGCAGAATGAGAGAACGAGTTGATGCAGAGCATACCTGCTGAATAGACAGAGGAAGAGAAGAGCAGCAGAACAGTGTGTAGAAGACCAAATTTACAGAACAAAGAATGATTGGTAAGAACTGATTTATCTGTAAAGTTGAATGTTTATTTATCCATTAATATTTTAGGGA
>CBVK0102665834.1:0-21363 GCA_900067695.1 Picea abies | reverse complement strand
TATTTCAACATTCTCTTCATACCTAACTTCTTCTTTGTGTCCAAAAGGTTAATTGATTTATGTATTGTATGTAGTAAATATTAAGTTTAAGTTCGCAATAAAAGGGGACCCTCGAAGCACGAGACATGTGAATTTTATTACCGAGGTCTACACCTCGGGAACCCTAAGGTACTACTGTCAAAAGAATCGACATGAGAACCCTTGCATAATTCATATTAGCTTGGGTTATGAGATTTGAATTACAACAATATATTTGTGAATGGTAATATTAGCGTTCCGAAGATCATGGATCGTGGTTTTTTTGTTATCGTGGCAAATGATCATGTTGTGTACACTATCATTGGTACACCAGAATTCATGGCTCCATAATTATATGAAGATGATTATAATCAACATGTAGATGTTTATTCATTTGCCATGTGGTTACTCTGGGGATTCCTTACAATGAGTGTACAGTAACACTGCTTAGATTTATAAAAGTGTGAGTTTTGGTATACGACATGCATCATTGCAAAAGGTTACCAATTCAAAAATGAGGCAATTTATTGAAAAATGTTTGGTGGAGTGTCAGTGAGGCATTTTGCTTTCAAGCCTCTGATGGACCCTTTTTTTAGAGGACTCCAAGTAAGCACCTAGTAAATGTACATGCTAGACTCTCTACTCTCTATCGAAATGAACTTGTATAAGAATATTTTGTGCTTTGCTACAATTTTGTGCACTTTAATGCAAAACAAATCACATAATGTAGTATGTAATTTCAAGAGTGTTGGAATTTGTACTAAATGTTAACCTAAAGTCTAAAGTATAAACTATCTATAAAAATGCATCAATCACACTCTAGGACACTGGATTTAAGAATATTACACACATTTCTAGATGATAAAGTAATAGAATATCAATACAAATGAAATTAGCAACAAAACTACTTATATGTGTCTTTTAAAAATATTTTAACGTAGTAGTTATATGTAACCAAAAGCTAAAAGCTAAAATAATTATGGTTGCATGCATACTTCTAATTCTTGTGTGTTGTGTTCATTGTTTTCCAAGCATGGAAGCTTGTCCCTAAAGTGCTCAAGTCTAACTTTGTTGTCCTTATTTTCATTTCCAAATACTAAGAAAATAATGACAACAAAGTTAGACTTGAGCACTTTAGGAACAAGCTTCCATGCTTAGAAAATAGTGAACACAACACACAATAATTAGTAGTATGCATGCAACCATATGTTGCATCACCGGGAGATAATTAAGTTATACACTAGTAACCATTAATAAAATAATGACAACAAAGTTAGACTTGAGCACTTTAGGGACAAGCTTCCATGCTTGGAAAACAATGAACATAACACTCAAGAATTAGTAGTATGCATGCAACCATATGTTGCATCGCGAGGAGATAATTAAGTTATACACCGGTAATCATTAAGACCACTATGAAAGGAATAATGATCATAATCAATATAAAACTTCACATAAGAACCCCATTCTTAGATGGTCAACACCACTTATGGTACAATTTTCATCATAAATCGACTGGTACATGGTCATTCTAAATATTACAAACGAGAATCTTGGTAGAGATATTAATATTGATTGAGTAAAAAGAGCACTTCAAGTTAGTTTTTGGTGTATTCAGGAGCAACCCTCGCAACAACCAACTATGGGGAAAGTTGTCCAGATGTTGGAGGGAATTTTTTTTTATTGAAAAACCACTTTCTCCTAAATATTTAGAAATCTTTAAAAGCAGTACCAGTGGCAGTGCTGACAGCTAAAAAGATTTTGAATGGGATTCAACACTGTATCTCCGTTATGGTGTTTCTGTGTAATGGAAGGATCATCATTACTTGGTTTCTGGTGTAAAATTCAGACAAAGGAATTATTTTGTCAATTTGATTGTGATGTTGCAGGTTTCAAAGGCAACATATCAAGGACCCCTATATCAAATCCACACTTGCCTTGTTAGAGCTCATAGCCTCTGAGATGACGTGTGTATACAAAAAAAAAAATTGGATATTGTAATGCTAAAGAGGCAACTTTGATCTTTCCTCTGCATTTCATTTTGGAATAGATCATTCAAGCTCAGGGCTGTAAACTTTTAATCTCAAAAATAAATTATAACCAGAACAAGGAAATCTAGGAATGATGATCATATATTATCTTTTTGGCATTAACCACTGACATGTCTGGTCTCTTGTTAGATAGTTGAAGTCCAGGTAGGAGCTGGTTCAGTTTCTGCACAGTGGGAGCCACGATTCCAGAGAAATCTAATCACGATTTTGAAACACGGGAGGGGTGTGGGAGGAGTTTTGCAGCAGACGTCCATCTGCCACCATGCATTAAATACCCGAGGGGACATCCAACTGCATCAGTTTGGCACGACGGGACAGGCAGAACGAGGCATTGCGGATGGGTGTTGTGGGCCCGAGTAGAACCGAGCCTTGTGGACGGGGAGTTGCGTTGATGATCAACCGTTCGTTCTACGGGATGGGTCCCGGTGCCGAAGATTTCCCATGGAGTTCCATTTCCTAGAATGAATAGCCTACGCCTTTTAGTATTGTTCTTTGTGATGTAAGTATTATGGGAGGGTGTTAGAGTTAATTTTTACTTTAGTAGAGTTGGTTTGGGTTTTGTTAGATCTAGTTAATTGTGTGAGAGATCCTAATTTAATGTGTTGTTGAGATATTTTTTCAACAAGTTGTTAGAATTGTTAAGAGTGTTTGTTTATCTTAAAGCAAAGTTTGATGTATAAATATATGTGATTTAAAATATATATATATATATATATATATATATAGATTTTGTGTACTCATCTTGGTTTCCTAATTTTCCAAGTCTTTTGTTTTCAAAAAATTTAACACAAATAAAATTTAATCTTTAAAAAGAGGAAAAAAATGTTTAATTTCAAAATCTCTTTCATATTATGACTTGAAAACTTATAAATGTTGGAAATACTAAAGAGGAGGCAAATGTCATGACAGTGTTAATAAGGCATCAAAACACCAATAAATGAAAATTACACTTTAATTTACAAAAATTTGACCAATTAAAATTTAGACCAATAAAAGTTTAAACCAAACCATTTTCTCTATGTAATATCTAAATAGCTAAATATAATTTGAATCATGTTTTTTTAAATAGTAAATCACAATTGAAAGAATGACTATATATTAATAAAACTCAATAAAAAAATCTCATATAAATGTCATGGAAACTTTGAAATTCAATTCATATTCTTGTAAAATTAGTAATTATATTTTCAATACATCATATATATTACCTCATAATTTAAATGTTTAAATAACTATTGAAGAAACATTTAAAACAAAAATTAAAAGAAAAATGAGTCCCACTTCTCTACCTAGAATACAACTTTCTTGCCCTAGAAATACAACTTTCTTCAATACATACAAACAAAAAGTAATATCTCTCAACATGAGAAATGATATTATAGTATTCACAATACAATAAAAAGTCTTGTTAATTGCTTTGAATGCCAACTAAAGATCTCTCCATTCCAACTTGATTTTCCACCGACTTTGACTACATATGTGAAACACAGTAATCAACAAAAACACTTGAGGCTCTTAAATGTTTCTACAATTTCATCATTGTTGCCATCAAATTTATAGATGAATTGTTAGCAACAGAAACAAAGAGAGCTACTCTCTCAAAAAAAAAAAACAATTGGATGGTTTTAATGAAATGGGTGTTGCTATGGAATTTTTTATGACTACGTTCCATTGTGCAATCAAAGGGATTGGAAAGAAGCATCCACTAAAATATAAAAAAATCCACACAAAACACTGGAAATAATTAAATAAATAACCTCTTTAATTGTCACATAGTATATCATTGAAATTAACATTAATAGTTTCAAAATATTGTTCCACATGTAAAGCATCGTAAATGGCAATCATGAATAAAAATTGACTATCCGTATACCAATTTGCAATATTCAATGGGTTGGTATCAAGTTCACATCAGAGCCTTTCGTTTATTTGATAGTGGAGCCTTCACGCCATCTTGCAGTTTAAAATCTGGCTCGGAGTGCCCTGCTGCCCGCGCGTCCTCGCCATCTTGCAGTTTAAAATGTGGCTCGGAGTGCTCTCCTGCCCGCGCGTAGTGCCCGCGGGCTCTTCGTTGAGACAAATATTTTGTTCACGATTTCAGTGATCTTGTCTTCACCTCCTTTGTTCACAATGGCTATGAAAGCCTTTTTCAATTCACAATCAGTACATTCGTCATGTAGAAGAACCTGAAGCCTCTCCAAATTTCCGATATTCCCCTTCCATGAAGCTTCTTCTATAGAGAATACACTGGCAATTATCCATTCTCCAACTTCGATGCGTACAGCACACGCATCGCTGACCAAGTCTACCATACCCGCAGACACCCGACAATTGACATAGTTATCTTCGCGAGAAGACTCGATAAGAAAACATATCATCACCAACACACTTCTTGTGATGCACAACGGACCGCATATCTTGATTTTATCACCTCCTCTCACATTGGCTGTCCCGTCAGGATAGTCGGATGCACTCAAACTAATCCAGTCCGCTCCTATCCCTGCTACTGCTGCTGCTCTCCCACCTAAAATCATCTCCTGCGACGGTAATCTCTGCAATATTCTCACAAATTAAATTGAACAATTAGTAATATGGAAGCTATCTATTATAGACCCTCAAAAGCTGTATTGTTAATAAATTACCTGCAAGCCATGAAAGGAATTCCATATGACCCCGTTGTCAGCTAAAAGTCTGAACTCTTTCAAACCTTCCAGCCGTTCAACGCCACCAGTTTTACGCAGTCCCCAACATTTATCGGCTGTAAACCGCTCCAGGGCACTGAGACGTGCCAGACTTGGAAGCTTTTCCAGCTCGCAGCACCCACTTATCTCCAACTTTTTGAGCTTTGCCAGATCGGACATCCCTGAAATCTTGTTCATTCTGCTACAGCCCGACAGACAGAGGAATTCCAGCATTGAGAGGAGGGTTAAATCAACTTCAACTAAATATTTGTTCCTTTCCAGGTTGAGAATTTTAAGACTTGGGCAAACTTCTCCACTGATTGATATCATCCTTACATTTGTTTTCTGTAGAGTTATATTTTCAAGGCTAAGCATACACATACGCTTCATTACAGAAGAGCTAGATTCACAGTGCAAATTGTTCAGGACTTTTCTTCGTTTTGAATTTGTAAAAGTCAGTTCGGTTAATGGACAGCCCTCCACCTCCAACCCTTGAAGCTTAGTGAGCTCTCCTACTCCTTCTGGAAGATACTCAAGTCCAGACTCCTGTATGCTTAAATTTGTTAAACAACTCAATTCCCTAAATGACTCCGGTAACGTCTCCAACTGGTCGCAACCATGGATGTCTATATGCTGCAGGTTTGTCAAACTTCCGAATTGCATTGGCAGTGCTGCCAACGGATTCCGCTGGATAATCAGCTCTCTCAGTTGCAACGGAACCTGAAATTCGAATTCGCAGATGTCACTTCTTTTAAGCAAAGATTAATTGTGAGTTTAAACAACTATATAAGAACAAGGGAAGCTGCAACGCAGCAAGTCTCTGCCCAAGAAGAGTGCAATTAGTTCGACACAGGTTATGCTGTAATTCATGATCTGAATTGTTATATTATATGGATAGAAAAAACACGAGCATATATATATATATATATATATATATATATAACATCTTGAATGAAATAAAGGTAGTTTTGGTAAATGAATGTAAAACTAAAAAAACATGATATCAAATTGAAAATTTATCACTAATATTAACTATTAACAACTATTTTATAAAAGTGAGTGACTAATATTAACTATTAACAATTATTTTATAAAAGTGAGTGATTGATATATCTTATTAATTTGGAAAGGTGAAAAATTACATTTAGTGTATTAACCACTTTTATAAAGTGGTTGTGTTGCTAGTTGACAACCTACATGCCTTGAAACAACTATTAATACACTAATAACAATACATTTATAATGTAGTAATACATATTAAAATATTAATACATTAATAAGGTAAATGTATTAATTAATTTGTATATTAATACATTGCTAAAATATTAATACACTAATAAAGTATTAATATATTAAAAAATCATTATTACATTATTATAATGTATAAATTAAAGTATTTTAACACATTAATATATTTATCTAAAATGAATACATTTATTGAAAATGATCATGTTGATTATGGTTGACCATAATCATGGTTTGTGATGGTCATAATTATGAATGATATTGATATATATTTTTTTTGTCCCCACAGGTTTGGAACCGATGACTTTTCAACACGGAGTGGCTTAACAACATACTCTATCACCAACTATTCTACATCTTGGGGACAATGACATTGATATATTAATATATATTACATTGTATTAATTTAAGTAATTAATATATTATTGCATTTTTAAAAAATACATTACTAAAATATTAATACATCAAAAGATTAGTAAAGTATTAATAAAATAATAAAATAATACATTAATAAAGTAGTAATGTAGTACTAAAGTATTAATACATTATTCATTAATGTAATGTATAAATTAAAATAAAAATTTACAATAATATATAATGCAATGTATTAATTAATTAATACATTAATAATGTAATGTATTAATTAATTAATACATTTATAAAATATAAATTAATACATTAATAAACTAATACGTTAATAATACATTATTACGGTGATAAAACAAATAACATTTAATACATTAAATGCATTAATAAAAACATTACTAAAATATTAATACATTGAAACATTAATAAAGTAGTAATGCATTGATCTTAATAATGTTAATAATACATTAAAGTATTAATACATTAATATACTAATTTCCATTGACCATTATTGACCATGAACATGGTTCAATATGGTTGATTGAGGTTTATTATGGTTGACCATCCCCATGGCTGACCTTGTTGACCATGTGGATACGATTATGGGGGGCCATGATTATGTTGGACTATGATTATGGTGGACCATGATTATGTGTTGTTTATCACATTGCGACATTAGGTTTTGTCACATTGCGACGTAAGGGAAATGTTCATTCGTTTGCGACGATGGAGAAATGTTCATCACATTGTGACGATAGTGAAATGCACATCAAAATGTGACGTTCATTTATGTTTGTCACATTACAACGACAAGCGAGTGTTCATCATACTATGACGATAAGGCTATGTCATAACATTGTGATCGTCATATATGTTCGTCGAATTACGATTGACATGTATGTTCGTCAAATTGTGATGTTTATATATGTTCATCACATTGTGACATTACTACTTTTGGCATTACTACATTGCAATGTTGATTATGTTTTGATCATCACATTGCGACATTACGTTTTGTTTATCACATTATGACATCAAATTTTATACGTCAGATGACATTGTAAGGTTATGGTCATCAAATTACGACGAATGGTTTTTTTTTGTCACGTTATGACATTGGAATAAGTTTGTCACTCTTCAATAGAGGGGATATGTTCATCACATTGCGAGATCAAGAAGTGTTCATCTCATTGCAATGTTGGTCTATGTTGGTCACATGATTATGTTAGGTTGTGTACATCACATTGTGAAAATGGGTTGTGCTCATCCCATTGTGACATTTGGAAAGACAATGCAATGTTAAGATATGTGTCAGATTGCAATGTGAGGATATGATTTCACATTGCAACGATAGGGCAATGTTTCTTACATTGCGACATACGTTTAAGTTTGTCACATTATGAAGAAAGGGCTATATCGTCAGATTGCGACGATAGGCCTATCTTCATCACATTGCGATCGACGTATATGTTTGTCACATTGTGATGAGAAGGAAATGTTCTTCACATTGCGATGACAAGGAAATGTTCATTACATTGTGATGATAGGAAAATGTTCATCACATTGTGACGACAAGGAGGTGCTCATCATACTGTGATGAAAGGGATAAGTTTGTCACATTGTGATCAACACATATTCTCGTCACATTGCGAAGTTCATATATGTTCATCACATTATGAAGTCCATATATGTTCGTCACATTCAGACGTTACTATGTTTGGTATATTACAATGTTCCTATGTTCGACACATTGCAATGCATGGAAATGTTGTCACATAGAAAGGAGAGGAAATGCACATCACACTCCGACGAGAAGACGATGTGCAACACATTGCGACGCTTGTAACTGTTCGTTGGATTGCGACATAATTATCCACATTGGGATGACATGCTTATGTTCATCAAATCATGACGTCAATTTATGTTCATCACATTGCAACGCTAATATGTTCAATAGATTGCAACATTACTATGTTCATCAGATTGCAATGTGCTCTCTTCCCATTGTGATGTTTGGAAAGGTCTATCATAATGTGATGTCAAGATATGTGTGTCATATTGAAACGTGAGGATATGTTGTCACATTGCGATGATAGGGAAAGTTTCGTCACAATGTGATGATAAGGCTATGTTCATTAGATTGCGATGATAGGGCTCTCTTCGTGACTTTGCGATTGACATATATGTTTGTCACATTGTGATGATAGGGAAATATTTATCACGTTACAATGACAAGGAAATGTTCATCACATTGTGACATTAATTTATATTCATCGTAGTGCGACGACAGGGCAGTGTTCATCATACTACAATGATAGGGATATTTTCATCACATTGTAATCATCATATATTTTCGTCACATTACGATCGACATATATCTTCGTCACATTGTGACGTCCATATATGTTCATCACATTACAACATTACTATGTTTGGCAGATTGCAATGTTTCTATGTTCAAAATATGGTGACATTTGGAAATGTTGTCATTGGGATGTTACATTTTTTTCCACATTGGGATGACATGCCTATGTTCGTCAAATTGTGATGTCAGTTTATGTTCATCACATTGCGATGTTACTATGTTCAGTAGATTGAAACATTATTATGTTCGTCATGTTTCATTATTACGACGTTTGTCACTGTGCGATGTTACTATGTTTGACAGATTGAAACATTACTATGTTCACCATGTTGTAACTTCTGGTTTTGTTCATCATATTTCAATGTCAGGGCATGTTCATCGCATGACAAGGTTGGTTTTTGTTCGACACATTATGAAAAGGAAGTTTTTGTGAAGTTAAAAAAAATAAATCTAGCAAAGTGTTTCCTTTGTGAAAAATATAGGAACTTTGAACCTATGTGATATATTACTTATAGAGAAACATAGAATCATACCTGTGCTAAGAACCTTGATAACATATGATCTTGAACTGTAAAATCTATCCCTTCCAAATAAGCATACATAAAATAAGAGTATGCATTTTGGTGTTAAATAAATATGGTTTATAGTAGTTAAATATTTAACTGAAATCCATTTATAACTAACTATGATCGATTTGTCGTATTATTTTCATGGATAGATTCATACAACTAACTTATTCTATATATATTAGAGACATTTAGTAATATATACTGAGTGGGCCTAATGGTTAACAACATGTGTTTCCTCCTAAGATGTCACATGTTCAAATTTAAAGGGGGTAGGGTATGTATACCTCCGTAAACTTTACTAAAATCGCTTAAAAATATATTATTATTATTATTATTATTATTATTATATATAATCATGTATCTCTTGATATATATATCTCTAAAATGATATGCCTAAAATGATATAGTGTCTTTTTATTATTAAAAAATAAATAATATAATTAATTAAATTATACATTAATTTAATGTATTAATACTTTATTAACTAATACATTACTAATGTATTAATATACTATTAAAACAATATATTAATAATACATTTATTTCATTAATAAATACATTACTAAATATAAAAACATTAATACATTAAATTATTATTATAATTAAAATTAAAATTATTTTTTTATTATTATAAAATAAATCTAAATCCAAATATTAAATATTAAAATCAAATTATATAGATATTATATATTAAAACCAAATTATATAAATATTAAAATTGAAATTCAATATATAATATATATAGGAAGAAGGAAAAAAAAACATCAAATTATATAAATATGAAAACTAAATTAGCGTGACAAACTCTTACAAGTACACGATAAACATTATAGCATATCGATCAGGTTGTGGTGATAGTTTTCCTAAGTCTCTTGTAACCTTCGTTTTTCCCCAGTGCATCTAAAGTATTTTGGATGTTTCTTCTGCCATCTCCATGTTTTTCTTTTTAATTTCTACATTGTCTACCTGCCTACACCAACCATACAGTTAATGTGAATGCACTGGTGATCCTGTACACAACGACTATCTACGCTGGTGATCCTGTACACAACGACTATCTACTCTCGGAGGAGGCGTGAACTATGCCTTCTACTGTATAAATACACAGTCTTTGCAAACTTTTCTATAAAATCTAGAAGGAAGACCCATATTCACAGTTCTAAACCAACTAAAATTTAACTTATTAATTTTTTACGAAAACTTAATACATATAATACAACGTGTCTTAACCGGTAAAAGATGGGACACAAATATCATTATTGAGTTATCTGATAACATTGAAAAAACAAAAAAAATGTACGTGTTTATAATTCAAACTCTTGGTAAATATTTTCAGCATATGAAAGCACATATAAGTGCGTATTTCATCGTAGTCTAATTGAAAGCACATCAATATTTTCAAAATTGTAAATATAATTTTATTAGAAATATTTTATGGAAAAAAATTAAAATCAAATATAAAATTCAAACATATTTTATCTAAATTAAATCAAAATTGCAAATATAATTTTAGGTTTATTTAGATCCTACACTAAACCAATTTAAAGAAAAATATTTAATATAAAAGAAAATGCTAAAAAGTTTGTGTGCAAAACCCATTGAATTAGAGAAGAAATCATTTATATTCAGATATTGCAGTCCATTGTTAACATACATCTATGAAGTTCCTTCGGACTTTCAGTCTAGGAAGTGATGAGTTTTCTGGCGTCATCACTTATTTAATACAAATTCTCCAACATACAGATGACTATGTCAATCATTTATTTAATATGTAATTTGTGCTGGGAGAAGTTTGTGCTCACATGGACGGGGCCAAGTGGAGCAGGACAGAAAGGCTGCCAACCACGGCAGCATTGATTAGATTGTCATGCATTTCCTCGAGAACTGGGATTCATCATTGCACGGAATATTACAGATTTTCTGTGGACGATATCCCGATTAGGGTTTTCAAGAATAACGAAGCGAGAGGCGTTCCATACCCGGGGAGTCAATGCAGGGGGATCTTCTCTTCTCTATGGGAAGGAGATAACTCGGCGACGAGGGGAGGGCTGGAGAAGATCGACTGGAGCAAGGCCCCATTCGTGGCCTCTTACATGGATTTTGAGATCGATTCCTGCCAGTACCCGGGCAACACTACTTGCGCGTCTGATACCAACAATTGGTGGGAAGGGTTAAGTTACAGAAACCTCAGCCCAAATCAAGCTAGGTTGTACAAATGGGTGAGAATGAATTACGTGACTTATGATTATTGTACAGACAGGTCCAGGTATCCAGTGCCACCCATGGAGTACACTTCTGGCATCTGATCACTCCCTCTTAACGCCATTAACGAGCATTGTGGCTTTGAAGATCACAGTAAATGGTGAAACAAAGAACAAAACGGATATGCTTTCGATAAATTTGATCTACTGCAAAAACATAATCTATAAAAACATTAAGCAAGCAGTGAAATTACATGGCGCTGCATTAAATAATCTGGTAAACAAAAACAGAGACATTAACCAAAGTTATAAACGAAAGAAAGGATTCCCTGCGTGATCGAACATTGAGTTTTGATCGATCATAAGGGAATCTGTGTATTTTACGCCCTTACGCCCTTGTCGAAAATCCTTACAGTAACCCGTTTTCGTGGCTCTGTGTATTGTTGTGCATTTCATATGCTTCCTGAGGCCCTTTGTTGTTCAATTTACCTAGTCCGACCTAGGTTTTGTGCATTACACAACAAAACAAACCTAAAGCGCGTAGAATCATGGGTAGAGGAAGCAACATATCTTGGTAGAGGAAGCAACATACCACAACCTA
Source organism: Picea abies (assembly GCA_900067695.1). Taxonomy (NCBI): domain Eukaryota; kingdom Viridiplantae; phylum Streptophyta; class Pinopsida; order Pinales; family Pinaceae; genus Picea; species Picea abies. Next base: position 9,266 of record CBVK0102665834.1, on the reverse strand, counting down.
AGCTAATTTTTTACATCTTCACACCTGTATTCTTAATTATTGAACGTGGCAATTCGGTGATGAGCAAGTAATTTTTTAATTTTATTTAGTAAATGTGAAAAAATAATCACATAAACTTAAGCTCTTAAGCTTTTATAAATGAGCGGAAATTAGTTTATCAAAATCTCATCCATTCATTGATTAGATAAAACTACTAAAAATATACCAACTCATCTTCAATTTCCAATCCTAAAATTGAAATTTATAATTAAAAAAGTAATTAATCTATAAATAATAATTTTACAAAATATTAATTAATTAACAAATAATACTTTGTATTGATTTTTTTACCCTTCTCGTACTACTTAAATAAACTGGTTGAACAATACGATTATAAAATCAGAGTCGTAACCTGCCACATCTTTTCCAACCGCCCATTTCACTTCTCCATACTGACCGTGAACCGTTTTTCCATGCGTACTGTACCAATTCACTTTTCTCCGTAAATCCAATTCCTAATTCTTACATGCTTTCTATAATTGTACCAAGTGGCAGAAAGGGTATAAAACAGTTTTCTTTTTCAATGCTAATGAGTGGCGAGCACAGCGGATATATATATATATATATATATATATGGAAAATGGTGAAAACTGGATGTTAGCCTAATGGTTTCCAAGTGTTAATAACAGGAAACCATCAATATGTTATTAATAAAGTATATATACATGATGGGACTTTTTAATATCCAGGATAGAGTAATAGATTAAGAAAGCATAAATACTAGACGGGACTTTTTAAATCTCTATGGAAGAATAATAGAGTAATTGTTGGAAGTTAATGAAGAAATTAAATATAAAATATAGACCTGGTAAAGTTCCCAATATGATTCATATGTGAGACAAAACTTGTTTCTATAATCTATCCAAATATATGGTAAGCAAATAAGCGATGCAATGTTATTGTACTTTGCATCTCATGTTCAGCGACAAACCCAATTGTTGCAGTCGTCCAGCTCAACGATTATAGAGATCCTAATATCGTCTAGCTCAACGATTATAGTAGATTATAGAGATCCTAATTACATAATTAGGATTACTTTGTTAAAAATTTAAAATGAAAAAATAAAATAATCATTCATCAGAACCAACACAGTTTGGACAAATAATATTAATCACTGAAATGATTTATTCCACATATATGTGTTTTCATTTTTATCTCACCAATATCACAATGCTTCATACAAATGCTGGTTTGTGTAAACTCCAAGCGGACCCGCATCTTTACCACCGAATCTGGTTTAATTGCTAGTTGAAAAATAATAGATTCTAATATATGTTTATTGGAGTTCTAGGTTTTGTTGGGTTATTGGATTTCTAGGCAATATAAAACCAAATGTCTAAATCGGATTACTCTTTAGAGATATTACAAAATTAGTTAACATGTACAGTGAGAGTGAGAGGATGTATTTCACAAACAATATTACACATAGCTTGGTACAAGCTATGTGTGGCAAATGATCAAGCCCGTTGAATGCTCCAAGGAGTTCAAATCTTTAATCGAACATCTACAAAAGATTCTTCTCATTGACGGCCTGTCCACCGAAGAAACTTCCCACAATATTATTAAGAGCCTCTTTATGGGCATGTGGTAGAAGCTTCACAGTACCGTTGGATTGTGCACACTCATCTAGTATGTTAGAAAGCATTGTTCTGGTTATTGCGAATCCTTCAAACAGCTCCTCTCAGAATTTTTGGTGGAGGTCGACCGATCAGATCGATCCAACTGCATGTGTCTCTATGGCTAACTTTTGTGAATGGAACCATGTCTACCTCAAATTTGGAGTCGTAATAGACGGCCAGCCACAATTTTCACTTATCATGGAACGTCTCACCACTCAGAGCCTCCACCGATTTACCGATGACTAAATGTACAACAGATTTACGGATTTATTTTGACTACAGGTATTTTGTTTCATTAGACATTTATTTTTTATTACATTTGGCAATAGTGGCTACATGCATAGTCATGATATTGGCCCCCTTCTCTTGGAGCAAGGGCAAACAGGTGGGTTAGGATGTCTGCAGGTAACATTGAAGTCACATCTTGCTAGGAATGATGGATAACAGCAACAAAACCAACCATTAAAGTCTCAAAAGCAGTGGCATACACTCCATTTTTAAAAGAGATACACTCCATTAAAATTCTAATCTGATGGCTAACAATTGAAAATGCTGGCATATTTTTAGTAGTCCTCTTAAATCAATGAATGTGATTTCCTCTTCATAACTTCCTTGTATTTTTGAATGCAACAGTTAACCTGTTTACCTTTTAACATTTACCTAATCATATTAAGAAATTACTGTAACATTATATGATTGCCAAAATAACTGACTGTAAATGCTCATTTTCTGGTTATGCTGTGCTGACTATAGATGCTCATTTTCTATCCACACCTTGGGGCATTCATCAGCCACAGTTTTGAGTGGCTGTGCTAGTTTTTATTACATTTGGCAATAGTGGCTACATGCATAGTCATGATATTGGCCCCCTGCATGCAACACCTTAACCTTCTGTCTCGGCTTCTCTTGGAGCAAGGGCAAACAGGTGGGTTAGGATGTCTGCAGGTAACATTGAAGTCACATCTTGATAGGAATGATAGATAACAGCAACAAAACCAACCATTAAAGTCTCAAAAGCCGTGGCATACACTCCATTTTTAAAAGCGATACAATCCCAAGTTTCCCCGAGCTGAGATATGGAGAAGCTGCAGCCGTGCAGAAGAGATGTAAAATAGAGGGAAAAGAGAATCGATCCCCTGACCTTCGAAAGAAGCGCCAAGGAAGGATCAGTGGGCTTCAAGGCAGCTAAAACCTTGTTGTGCTCCTGTAGAAAACCCGACGGAAGAGGTTGCCTCTAGACTCCCATAAAATCACGACACCTAAGAACAAAAACGAGGCTGCTGCTAAAGCCAGAGCAAACCAGTGGGCAATGGCTGAGTAAGTCAATTTCTTGCAGGAATAGTGATATGGGTAGCTCAATGGCAGAGTACATTGTTTCTTCTTCCTACCATACCCTACAATTTATCGTCCCATACCCTACAATTTAGAAACCAAGTGTTCATCTTTCCCCATCTCTTCATGCCTCTATGAATGTATGTACATTGCATTTCAAAAGTTTGGTTCTTGTTTCAAACTTTAATTACGCACATTTAATAGGTTTTTAGTTATTAATACGTTTTTTATGGACAAGATTAAATATGCCTAGAATATTCTTGATCTTCACAATAAATGAATGGCTCTGATTTCATCCATCAACTTCCGAGCTGTTATAAAGACATCCGTTTATATGTTTTACTGTATTCATTAACTTATTGCCACATCTACTTGATTAAAAAATATTAAAATATTCGCACAAATATTAAAGCGTTTCATGTTTCTACTGACTAACGCGACCGCATTTCTGTGCTGGCATCACCAGCCGTCGCCAATCATTTCGGCGTTGCGTTTTTAAGCCGCCTTTCTGCGTTCACCAGCCGCGACTTAGCGGCTGTGCTAGTATAAAAAACATGAATTTTGTCACTACCTAGGAGCAATAAGTGTCTACAAATTTTGTTTAAGTGGCATTCATATTACAATTTAGTTTTCACTGTAATAACATTTTGTTTAAGTGGTATTCATATTACAATTTGGTTTTTACTGTAATAACATTTTATTGTAATAATTTTACTATCATAATTTTTTAAATTAGTAACTATCAGTTATCTCTTAGTTTATACACTTAATCAAAAAAATGATTTGACAAATAGTGTAGTTCTAGTTAGCTCTTAGTTATTGGTCAGTTTTAGAGTCATGTCAGAATTTTCTAAAATTATTTGTTTTCAAAAATCTCATATAGTAGTTAAAAAGGGTTGAACTTTCATTGTAATGTTCATAATGGAGAAGGAATAAAAGAGAGTTCTTTTTCATTCTGGTGTGTTTGCATGGTTTTTAAATCTTGTGCATGAATCCAAGTTTATTGGCTACATCATGTGGTATCAAAGAAGAAAGATGGTTGGGAGAGGAAGAGGAAGAGCAGAGTATCTTGCTCAGATGCATAGAGATATGCAAAACCTCCAAAGGCAAGTAGCAGATCTTACAAATGTGTTGGTTAGTTACAGAATAATACAAAGAGAAGTGTTTGATGATGAGACAGACCAAGGAGATGTACATCAACATGAAGAAGCACAAATAGAGCACATGACTTTTGAAGAGAGGATGCTCAGGGCTCTAGAAGGGAGAAATGATGGGATCAACATGGAAGTTTCAAAATATGCAAGGAGTCTTAAACTAGAGTTAATAGATTGGTTGAACGCCATGGAAAAAAATTTTGAACGGAAGTTGATGACAGAGGAAAAGAAGGTGAAATTTGCATGCACCAAGTTGAAGGGTCACACCATGATTTGGTGGGATCATGTGCAGAAAGACATGGCAAAAAAATGAAAAGACAAAATTAAGACCTAGGAAAGATGGAAAAAATGCGAGAATTTTTTTTGTCTCTTTACTATGCCCCGACCCTTTTTCATAGATTTCAAAACTGAAGCAAAATCTGTCCACCATGGAGGAACTCACAAAGAGTTTTATCAGTTGTCCATACGTGTGGATCATTGGCTGCAAGATATATAAATTATTTAAAATTTTCTATTCAAAATGAATTGAGCATGCATAGGGTTCGCAACGTGGAAGAGGCATACCAATTAGCCTTAAAGGTAGAGGAAAAACAAATAGACAATTTGCTCTAAGGAATAAAGGAGCAAGGAGGGGTACATCATCTACCACTTGGGGTGGTTTCACCTACGGCAAAGGCGAATCATCCCAAGGAGCTGAGAAAACAGAAGATACTCAACAAGGTAACCTGAATCAACCAAAAGGAAGAGGATTTCAAAGGGGTAAAGGTTACGATGGTGGAAGAGGAGGACCTTATGTGTGTTTCAGGTGTGGTGTAGAGGGTCATTGAACATTTGAATGCCCAAATTATAACATGAAAGAGTCGAAGCAAGCATAACAACCTAGTTTAAACTTGGTCCAAGTTGAGAATGAAGAAGGAGTTGAATCTGAAGTCCCACCCAATATAAGGTAGAATCTCATGATACGAAAGACGATGGTGATTCCTAGAAAAGGAAAAAGGAAGAGTAGTGGCAATGAAGATTCTTGGCTTCGAACAAATATTTTTCGAACCAGATGGACTTCCATGGGAAAGGTATGTCAAGTTATTATTGATAGTTGCAGTTGTGAGAATATGGTTTTCAAAGAGATGGTAGATAAGTTGAAATCATGCTGCGAAACATATCCCCATCCTTACCAAATTTCATGGTTCGAAAAAGGGAATGAAGTCATCATTAATAAAAGATGTTTCATCAAATTTTCCATCGGTGAGACTTATAAAGATGAAGTATGGTGTGATGTCATTCTGATGGATGCATGTCATATGTTATTAGGGAGGCCTTGGCAATATGAAAGAAAAGTCATGCATGATGGAGAAAAGAATACCTACACCTTTTGGAAGGATGGATCGAAAGTTGTCTTATTGCCCCTTAAGGATGAGGGAAAAGCTGAGAATATGTTATCGAAAAGAGAGCTTGTTAAGTAAATGAAGGCAACAAGATTCTTTTATGCATTAATAATGCAAAAAGGAGTCACGGAAGACATACCAATCCCTACTAAAGTGGTTGAGGTACTAGAAGAATATGTTGATGTTATCCCTAATGAACTACCTGATGCTCTTCCACCAAAGAGGGATATTCGACATCACATTGATCTAATCCCATAATCATTTTTACCTAATCAAGTAGCCTATAGGATGAGTCCTACACAACATGCAAAGTTCAACCAGCAAGTGGCAGAACTTATAAAGAAAGGTTTGGTAAGAGAAAGCATGAGTCCCTGTGTTGTATCGGCATTGTTGACTCCCAAAAAAAATAATACGTGGAGGATGTACACGGATAATAGAGCAATCAATAAAATTACCATCAAATGTTGGTTTCCTATATCGTGCTTGGACGACATGATGAATGTGCTAGCCAGAGCTAAATATTTTAGTAAAATTGATTTGCGAAGTGGATACCACCAGATCCGAAGTCGCGAAGGGGATGAATGGAAAAATGCCTTCAAAACCAAGGATGAACTATATGAATGGGTGGTGATACCACTCAAGTTGTCCAATGCACATAGTACTTTCATGTAGTTGATGAATATTGTTCTTCGACCTTATATTGGTAAGTTTGTTGTCTCTTATTTTGATGACATCCTAATTTTCAGTGACAACAAAGAAGATCACTTGCAACATTTAAAAATTATATTGGATGCATTGAGAAAACATCAACTTTATGCAAACCTGAAGAAATGTAGGTTTCTGCAAGAAAGTTTGGTATTTTTGGGTTTTGTCATCTCAGCAAAAGGAGTCAAGATGGATTCAGAGAAGGTCAGAGTAATTTTGGAGTGGCCTAGTCCTAGGAGCATGACGGAGATCAAAAGTTTTCATGGGTTCGCCACCTTTTACCGAAAATTTATTCGAAATTTTAGCAGTATTGTAGCACCCATAAAAAATTGCACTGAAGGCAAGACATTCATGTGGACCAATGAAGCTAAGGAAAGTTTTAAGTTTCTAAAGAATATCACCACCTATATTGGCCTTACCAAATTTTGATAAAGTGTTTGAGGTAGATTGTGATGCTTCACATGTAGGCATTGGAGCTGTACTTAGCCAAGAAGGTGGGCCAATTGCATTTTCTAGTGAAAAGTTGAATGAGGTAAGAAAGAACTACTCCAGATATGATGTAGAATTTTATGTAATTGTACAAGCATTGCGACATTGGAGACACTATTTAGTGCCGAAGAGGTTTATGTTATTTTATTTACTGATCACATTGCATTAAAATATGTAAACACCCAAAATAAATTGAAAAGTAGACATGCAAAATGGGTTTCTTTCTTACAAGGCTACACCTTTGTTCTGAAGCACAAATCAGAACGACGGAATCAAGTTGTAGATGCCTTGAGTTGATGCACTGTTTGTTTGAGAGCCATGGAAAATCAAGTAATTGGGTTTACTGCATTGAAGGATCTCTATGCATATGATGACTATTTTTGGGCGATTGTGGAATAGTCAAAGAATCCAATAGCTGGAAACATGGATCTTACTCAGGGTGAATATTTTATGCAAAATGTCTACCTTTTCAAAGGAAAACAACTATACATTCCAATTGGTTCTATGAGAGAAAATATTATTAGAGAACCTCACAGTAATGGTTTGACATGACATTTTGGAAAAGGATAAGACGATATCCTTAATCGAAGATAAGTATTACTAGTCCAATATGAAAAAGGATATAACCAGGTATGTGGCAAGGTGTAGGATTTGTCAAATGGTTAAAGGACACTCACAAAACATAGGGTTGTATATGCGATTACCAATGCCTACAGATCCATGGATAAATCTGAGCATGGAGTTTTTGCCGAGGCTCCCAATAACATAGCAAAGTAATGATTCTATTTTTCTGGTTGTTGATAGGTTCTCTAATATGGCTCATTTCATTGCTTGCAAGAAAACTAGTGATGCATCGAGGGTGACAAAATTGTTTTTTTCATAAATTGTTAAATTGCATGGGGTTCCAAAAACTATTATCTGTGATAGAGATACTCAGTTCTTGTTTCATTTTTGGAGGAATTTATGGAAAAAAAAATGGGGACTAAATTACAGTGGGGCAAACAGATGGGCAAACCGAGGTAGTAAATTAGAGTTTGGGAAACCTATTACGGAGCATTGTTGGAGAGAATCCCAAGCAGTGGGATTTGGCTTTAATTCAAGAAGAATTTGCCTAAAATAGTTCATTGAATAGATCTATAGGTAAATCTCCATTTCAGGTTGTTTGCGGTAGAAATCATATGGGTGTCCTAGATTTGGTGCAGCTACCGCTTGGGGATAAGATCGGTGATGATGGGGAAGCATTTGCAAAACAAATTCAACAGTTGCGACAACAAGTGAGGCAAAAGTTGCAAGCCAATAATAAACAGAACAAAATTATAAAAAATGCTCACCGAAGATATTAGGGATTCAATGAAGGTGATTTGGTAATGGTTTATTTACGGAAAAAATGGTTTCCTAGAGGAACCTACTACAAATTGAAATATAAGAAAATTGGTCCTTGCAAGATTCTCAAGAAAATTAACAATGCTTATAAGGTCAATTTACCAATTGATCTCGATATTTCCCTTGTGTTTAATGTTTCTGATTTATACATATTCCATGGGGATGATATGGGTGATGATAGTGAGGAGGAGGTGGATTGGCAACAGGCCATTCCGAAAGAGAAAAAGGAAAAAAGTGTCCATATTTTAGATAAGAAGATCCTTCGTACTTGACAAGGACAATACAACCAATATATGGTCCAATGGGAAGGCATAGCACCAGCAGAGAGTACATGGATTACAGAGGGGGACTTGTTGAGCCTAGATCATGTTAAGAGGCAACAGTTTGAAGACAATAACTCGCAGGAGCTTCGTTCTTTTCAACCAGAAGAGAATGATGCAGGGATTTTCGAGGGTCATAACATTTGACTTGATTATCCGTTTGGGCTGAAATTTTACAAGGAGTTTTCATCTCAAAGAGTTTATTGTCGTGTCGATCTGATCCATCATATAAGACATCATTTCAACACTTTTTTGAGGCTAAATTCCTTAATATAAGGTCTCAAATTGGGGTTTTAGTGTTTTTTCGAGACTTTTTAAATTAATAATTATTAGTTATCTCTTAGTTTATACAACTAATCAGAAAATCAAGTTGACAAATAGTGTTTCTCTAGTTATCTCTTAATTATTGGTCAGTTTTAGAGTCATGCGAGAATTTTCTAAAGTTAATTGTTTTGAAAATCTGAAATAGTAGTTATAAGTGGTTGAACTTCCATTGTAATACTCAGGATAGAGAAGGAATAAAAGAGAGTTATTTTCCATTCTCGTGTGTTTGCGTGGTTTTTATATCTTGTGAATGAATCCAAGTTTATTGGCTACATCAAATATATCCTCCCATACCCTACAATTTAGAAACTAAGTGTACATATTTCATGTGCATCTTTGCACCTCTCTTCATGCCTCTATGAATGTATGTACATTGCATTTCAGAAGTTTGGTTCTTGTTTCAAACTTCAATATAAAAAACATGGATTTTGTGACTACTTAGGAGTAATAAGTGTCTACAGATTTTGTTTAAGTGGTATTCATATTACACTTTAGTTTTTAGTGATTTTTGTTCTAAAA
>CBVK0102665768.1:0-11377 GCA_900067695.1 Picea abies | reverse complement strand
GGGACTGTAGGCTCTCCGTCAAACTGATCTAAACAACCCAAAATCATCAAAGGCTGCCCTAGTTATGATGATGTTGGCAGAAGCCTCTTTAAATAAGCTGTAGATAGTATTTAAGGAGGAGTCTCATTACAAGATATCGCGTCACAATTCTATATCGGAAAGAGCACCTTATAGGTTTTCATTCCTCGTCCATTCAATTCTTTCCAAAGAGAAATTTTTCACCTAATGACCTCAACATATTCATGCCTACGAATTTTAAGTAAAGTACAATTACCTCTATCAAGGTCTTTCGTTAAATCTTACACGACATAGTGAGCATAGTGATTAGTTTCTAATTTATTATGACTTGATGGCCACCTCTATTAGGAATTGTTTGACGTTGCTTTGATTAATTATGTGCCATAATGAGCCAATTTTTAAAGCTTTTTGATATACTTTAGCCAAGGCTGGGTTTCTAAAATCCCAAGATTCCTTGTATTATAAGAAAACATTTAACTTCTATACTCCGTCATGGAGTCAAAGAGGCGAGTTCTTTTTTTTTTATAAATAAAACATCATCTTTATATCATAGCTTTGGAAATTTTTCTACAACAAAAAATCATTGCCTAGGTTTTTAATCTTGTGTATGGGTTTCATATAGTCATGATTTTCATAAAAACGAGTTCTTCAGGAAAGAACATAATCACAACTATATGCATATACGCACTATGTTTCCATCCTCCTACCTTTGTTTTGCTACTAGTATGATTCTTTTTAGCATCTTGATATGCTACTATAATACTATTAGAGATGTTGGGTTGTTGGTGCCTCCTGTTCCATGTTGCTCTGTTCTTGTTCCTTTTTAACCATTTGCTCTACTTTTATGGGGATCTAACATGTATTGTTTAGATGGCTTTTTTGCCATACTTTGAAACCCTAATTCAGATCTATGTTTCCCATGGAAGTCTTTTAATTTGGCCCCTATTTATCAAAGTATTGTTTCACTGCATTCACATATCTCATTTCAGTAACGAAGGATAGTATAAAGAGAAACATAACTCTAAAGATCCTCGAAAAAGTGTTTCTATAACATATTGACTCGTATCGTTACACGCTAACTCAGCTTTAACATGAGTAGTATCTCATTTTACTAACTAGGGATAGTATAAAGAGAAAACATAACTCCATAAGCATTAGATAAAGTGCTTTTTTAACATATCGACTCATATAATTTTGGTAATAAGGGAGAGCTTAAGGAGAATACATACTTCCATAACAATGTTTGACTGCTACTTTAGCCCACTCATTTGATAAGGTGTTTCCGAGTGTTGTGTTGTCTCTTTATTCTATTTCTAATCGTTGAAATGATATGAGTCAAGAAAGCAAAGAGATGTTGAGGTTGTTGGTGCCTCATGTTCCCTGTTGCTCTGTTCTTGTTCCCTTTTAACCATTTGTTCTACTTTTATGGGGATCTAACATGTATTGTTTAGATGGTCTTTTGCCATACTTTGAAACCCCAATCCAGATCTATGTCTCCCATGGAAGTCTTTTAATTTGGCCCCTATTTTTCAAAGTATTGTTTTACTGCATTCACATATCTCATTTCAGTAACTAAGGATAGTATAAAGAGGAAACATAACTCTAAAGATCCTTGAAAAAGTGTTTCTATAACATATTGACTCATATCGTTACACGCTAACTCAGCTTTAACATGAGTAGTATCTCATTTTAGTAACTAGGGATAGTATAAAGAGAAAACATAACTCCATAAGCATTAGATAAAGTGTTTTTTTAACATATCGACTCATATAATTTCAGTAATTAGGGAGAGCTTAAGGAGAATACATACTTCCACAGCAATGTTTGACTGCTACTTTAGCCCACTCATTTGATAAGGTGTTTCCCCAATGTTGTGTTTTGTCTATATTCTATTTCTAATTGCTGAAATGATATGAGTCAAACCTTGTTTAAGGAAGAGCCATTAAAGACTTTCCTAGAAAGATTTTTATTTATCAATTAAGGGCAATTAAAAAACTTCCTTAGGCAATCTAATGACTTTCCTAGTTACATACCAGGGCTAAAAATAACAAGTGAAGTACAACTTCAACTAGAGAGACAAGAAAGCCAAGGATATAAGCAGCCATAACTCCATAGATCACTTAACATGAAGCTTTCTTATTACTATATCATTTCAATAACTAAGGAATTTAACAAAAACAAATTTCAGAAATAAAAAGAGCACTCAAAATTTAGTAGTATGTCTCGCGTTGTAAATTATAGATATGCCAAATAAGGCTAATTCTTGACTTGAGATCACTTCTAAAGGAAGGCAATAGTTGCTAATTCCTTTATCTAAGACTCTTTGTTGTGCCTCTTCACATATTGTTCACTATAAACATAAACAAGAATATAAAAACTTTAACTCTTTATTAATTAACTATTTTAATGTAATCCTCTAAAACTTAGACTAGAGGTGCTAAAACTTTAACTCTTTATTAATTAACTATTCTAATCTAATCCTCTAAAACTTAGACTAGATGTGCTTCGTCGTTACATCTGTGGTTTTTTTATGTTATTTCTATGTCTTCCTTACTACTCTTTGCTACTACTTATATTCTAAAGGGCACTTTATAATGGTGTCATACCCCTCTTTGCTAACTGAAGATGAATGGAGAAAAGTGAAGCAAAGGGTGAAAACAAAGACGACAACGAAGGGGGAAGTGCCTTGAAGAACACATCACAAATAGAAGCAAAGTGCCCTTTAGAACAAGTGTTGTAGCAACCGCTAAAGAAAAAATAATATGTAGGGGGGTCAAGAGAAGGGGGCAATTGTGAAGAAGACAATGAATACGAGTTAGCTAAGGTATCTATTTATAGTAAAGGGTGCGTAAGTAGAGGTAATTCCTTATTATATAAGTAGTGTAGTTAAGTGAAGAAGCATCTGTCGAAGGAAAAAAAAATGATTTTGGAACATCCCTAATTGTTTCATCCAGATTTCATTTTTTGAGAGATGATTGAAAATCCCTTCTTGTAGCTCAATAAATTATCACCATTCCTCGTTCTCTACTCATTCCAGGGCCTCTTGTTGCACTTGGAAAAGGGATAACCATATTTATTCATTTAAGGGAAAAACAAACTTTCTTTTGCAATCAAAATAACCTTTTGCATTACACCTCCATCATTTTTAAAGGATACGTTGGCAGGTCCATGGCTAATATGAGCACAAATTTGTCACAAACATGCTTAATAAGTAGGTTTTGTGATTTGGATTGTATAGGGAACAAAATGAAATGCACAAAGGAGTATAACAGAGAGCACAATAATATGGTGAAAACCCAACTTCTATTACAACCGCTAAAGAAAAAATAATATGTAGGGGGGTCAAGAGAAGGGGGCAATTGTGAAGAAGACAATGAATACGAGTTAGCTAAGGTATCTATTTATAGTAAAGGGTGCGTAAGTAGAGGTAATTCCTTATTATATAAGTAGTGTAGTTAAGTGAAGAAGCATCTGTCGAAGGAAAAAAAAATGATTTTGGAACATCCCTAATTGTTTCATCCAGATTTCATTTTTTGAGAGATGATTGAAAATCCCTTCTTGTAGCTCAGTAAATTATCACCATTCCTCGTTCTCTACTCATTCCAGGGCCTCTCATTGCACTTGGAAAAGGGATAACCATATTTATTCATTTAAGGGAAAACAAACTTTCTTTTCAATCAAAATAACCTTTGCATTACACCTCCATCATTTTTAAAGGATAGGTTGGCAGGTCCATGGCTAATATGAGCACAAATTTGTCACAAACATGCTTAATAGGTAGGTTTTGTGATCTGGATTGTATAGGGAACAAAATGAAATGCACGAAGGAGTATAACAGAGAGCACAATAATATGGTGAAAACCCAACTTCTATTAATAAATAAAATAACAAAATATTGTAGAACACATTGGCTATAATGGTCGTAGCTTATCTCTGAAAAGAGATAGATGTTGACTACGCTCATTCGTAGAAGATAATACAAGTGGCCAAAAAGATGGCCTTTTAACATAAAGAAAAAACCCTAAAGGTCCAAAACCCTAACCCTGGGAGGTGAAGTGCCAAAAAGGTGTTTTTGGGCCTGAGGTGGTTAGTTTCTACATCAACTTCCCAGGGGCGCAACTTTCGCATACAATCTTCATTTGGCACGCATAGTATCTCATTGGAAAGATTTAACTTAGGAATACAATATTGCGACATGGCCTTGGTGTGTCGAAGACAAACCCATGCCCTGAAATTTCCCAGAAAACATTGTTTAGGACCTAGAAAATCCTAAAAAATCATAAAAAAACTGCTAAGATGGAGAACTGTGTTGAGTCAGTGGAAGAGGTGGGTGGCCACTAATATCCACCTAGATCAATCCTCCCTCCTTAGGAAGTGATGGTCCATTAAGTCAAACTCCTACAGTAGATGGGGAAACTTTTGATGAATTTGAATCTTTGTGAGCCATTTGCCTTGTTGAAGAAGATGTCCTACTTTGACAACCCGATAGAGTTGTATGTTCTGCTAGTGGGTTCCCTTCATCTTGGTGTCCATGATTCGATCCATTGTAGCTTGCTCAAGGTAGTCTATATTGCGCTCTAGAGGGGCCAATTGCTCAACCACCTTTGAGATGTCCAATAGAGGTGGGAAATATGGTTGAAGCAACTCCACATTAACACTAGATGCAAGCCAAGGAAAGGAGGAATACTCAATCTAAAATAATTTTCACCCACAACATTTGTGATGGTGTAAGGTCCATATCAGAGTGGTATGAGCTTCCTATGTGGGTCCGTGAAGCGCTCCTCTCCAAATGCAACCATACCTTGCCACCAAATTGAAACTTGTGTGGAACCCGACACTGGTCATGTCACTACTTGTACTTGGCATTGGCCTTTGAAAAATATCATGAACCTGTTGTTGAAGGTGTTAGGTCCATTCAATAAATTTGGCTACTATGTCTGCCTTGATCTGAGTGTGGGAGGACTCTATTGGTGAAGATGGAATGAGAAGAGCTACATCAATGGGGGCCAATGGTTAGAACCCCAAGCACACTTGAAAAGGGTCATCACCAATAATGTTGTGGATGGATTTGTTATAGCTATGCAAAACATATGGAAGGATCCTATCCCATGTATGTGGATGCTTGGAGTTATACATGCGCAAGATATGCACAATAATCATGTTGACCAATTTCATTTTCCCATCTGTTCGGGGGTGAAAGGCAGTGAATTTGGTCATCTTGGTTTCCATCAGAGACCATAGGCTATACCAAAAGGTAATGAGGAACCTGTTGTCCCTATCTAAAATAATGGTTCGTGGTAGCTTAAAATGAACCCAAACATGCTCAAAGAAGAGCCTAGAAATGGCCTCGGTTGTGATACACTTTTTACATTGTGCCAAAATGGCCATTTTAGAGAACCGATCGACAACCACAAATACACAATCGTGACCATGTTTGGTGAAGGGAAAACCTAACATTTAATCCATGGAGACTGACTTCCAGGGCTTGTTTGGGGTAGGGATAAGAGTGTACAACCCTTTCTTCTTGATGGACGGTTTAGTGATGGCACAGGCAATGCACAAATTGATATATTGGTTGACATCCCATCAAAGCTTTGGCCAATAAAAATACTTCTAAAGTACTATAATTGTCTTCTCCACATCAAAATGCCCTGCCACCCAACAATAATGTGCCTCCCAAATTAGCTTTACACGCTCGCTTGAAGGAACACAAAGATGGCCCAAATAGCACAAGAGCGCATCTTGGAGGTCCAAGACTTGTTTTCCTGCACTCAGTGTCTAATAAGTAGTAGCGAAGTCAGAGTCACTAGCATATAATTGTGGCCACCTGGAGGTTTCATTCCCACAAGAGTTAAGAATTGTGGTTAATGCCACAATCAGGGCCCGACTAAGGCATCCTGCAACATGGTTGGTGCTTCCCTTCTTGTAATTAATGTTCAAGTGGAATTGTTGTAGTTATTTGGACTGCTTCTTATGGTGGTCATTTTGTAACTTTCCTTATGTCTGCATGGCTTGTGATCAATGTGGATGATCGTTTCATTTCCTAGAATATGATGCTTCCACTATCGACATGCCTACACAATGGAGTACATCTCCTTGTCATAGGTTGGATATCTGTGAATAACATTAGATATATTTTCACTACAATATGCCAATGAATGTCCCTATTGAGCGAGGACTACATTGATAGCATAGTCAGAGGCATCTGTCTCAACCTCAAATGGTTGTTGCAAATCTGGCAACTTGAGGAGTGGTGCAGAGTAGAGGCGGTGTTTTATGTCCTGGAATGCTTTCTGTTGTGATTCATACCAAGAAAACTTGGCTTTAGCTCCACCTTTAGTCACTTGACTTAGAGGCCAAGCGATATGAGAGAACCCTAACACGAACCTATGGTAGAAGTTGGCGAGGCCCAAGAAGCTGCGGAGCTTTGTCAGATTCGTTAGGCCTAGCCAATCACAAATGAATTGAATCTTGGCTAGGTCTACATGCACACCATGTTCATCCACGATGTATCCCAAGTATTGAATTCTCTACATGTCGAATGAACATTTCTCCAAATCGATGTATAACTTGGTTTCCATAGTGTTCTTAGGACATGTTGAATGTGTTGCAAATGTTCTGCCTAGGTCTGATTGAAGATAAGAATACCATCCAAATATATGACCACAAAATATTTTGTGAACGACTGCAAGATATCATCCATCATCCTCATGAATGTTGCTAGAGAATTAGTCAAGCCAAAGGGCATGACCAAGCACTCAAAATGCCTTTTTTAGATTTGAAGGTCGTCTTCCATACATTAGTTTGTTCTATTGGAACCTGGCGATAACCTAACTTCAAATCAATCTTACTAAATAAATTGACACCCTTAAGTTGATCAAGAAAATCATTAATCCGACGGATCAGGTATCAGTTCTTGACAGTGATTTTGATAAGGGATCTATAATCAATACAAAGTTTCCATGTGCCATCCTTCTTCTGCACCAACACAATTGGGCCCCCACAAGGTGAGAAGCTTGATCGAATGTGGCCCTTTCAGATGAGCTCATGAATTTGATTCTTTATTTTCTCATTCTCCAAAAGGGAGCATCTATATATTGGACCATTGGGTAAGGGAGCACCAGATATCAAGTCAATGGGATGTTTGACTTGACAGTGCAGAGACACCCCTATAGGTGAGGCAAAGATGTCTCTATATTCTTCTACAACCTTGTCCACCTACTTATGTTGTGTAGAGAGACCCTGTGCTGACGACGTGGTGGTCGCGATGACCTTTCGTTCACCTTATGACCAAACCATGAACATGACAAACTTTGTAATATGAGATATTAGCTTTCAACAATATTTTACCGAGATCAATGAAATTACAATAGTTGGAACTACTTTTGGTACCCTGTAGGGTTGACCTCCCAAAGTAACAATGACACTATGGGGTCGAGACTCATAAACAACATGACATTTCCACATATAGGATTTCCCTAAAAGAACATCACAAACTTCGAGTGGGGAAACATCACACAATACATGATCTTTGAAGGGATTGATGTCGTAAGACATGAGGCATTGTTGGTTGACGTGAAGGTCTCGTCCTTGGCTCAACCAATCGATGGTGTATTATTGGGGGCATGGCATTGTTGAAAACTTGAATCTCTTGATGACCTCGGTTGGGATCAGGTTCTTCTAACTCCCAATGTCAATAATGAAATGTAGAGGAGCCCCTTCACCCACATTTGTGAATGGAAGAGGCACTCCTCCTCAAGCTCCTTTGACTCTTCTGGTTGTAGCTTTGTAGTTGCGATGGTAGCACTTGGTTTTGCATCGATGATCCACTTTCCCTTATCTTGTTCTGAATCATATTTCAAGTCAAGGTTCGACTCTTTTTCTTTAAGCTTGGACAACAATGACTATTTTGATCGACATTCATCAATGTTGTGCCAGGGGATTTTGTGGAACTCACACCACTTAATGTTGTGCCAGGGGATTTTGTGGAACTCACACCACTTTCCAATGTCCTCCTTCGAATTCTCATTACCCTTCTTTGCTTGTGGCTTGGATTGGTTTTCTTGAGGTTGGATCTCCTTGTTTTGTGAGTTAGGGTCTCCTTTACCATACTTCTGTTGTGGTGGATTTGCAAACTTGAACTCCCTCTTATTCCGCTACTTAAATTTCTACCCAATTTTGATAGCATATCAATTAACGGTTTCCAATGAGAAGATGTCCAAGAAATCCATATCTACTTGGATTTACCTATGTAGGCCACTATAGTACTTCAAAATCAGGTGTTGCTCAAAGTCTCTGATACCTAGCTTTGAGCACAAGGTATGGAGCTTTGAGCACAAGGTATGGAAGATGCTGGCATGCTCTGACATCGTTTGGTCTCTCTCTTGATGTAGAGTCGTCCATCTCATGTACTAGTTATCATAGTTTCTAATAGGGTAGAATTCCTCCTTGAGGCATCAACAAAGGTTTCTCAAGTGGGTCATGTATTAAATGTTACAGAATCGTCTTCGTTATGTCTTTCCTAGTAACTTTTCCATCAATCTTTGACATGGGAAAGGGCTTTAAGAAGTGCAAAGGTGATCTTTTCGATGTCAGAATTTTTTTAATAGAGTAATAACCCTCTAATAGATTTATCCATTTCTCCAAAGCATCTGCATCTATTTGTCTTGCAAATAAAGGGATATCAAAGTTAACTTGTAACTTGAAGGGCGTCACACCTCCAAAATGGTTTCTTGTTGAAGGTGCCTCGTTTGTCGTCAGTAGTCGTTGAAGGATCTGGGCGAAGTTGTCCATCATCTCGTTCCTTTGTCACACGAGGACTTCCTTGAGCAACATATTGATATGATCTCCTGCTCCATCTCTCCTTTCTCCTGCCATGGGAGGTTGCTTGTGCTAGTGAGAGTGGTTGTCTCCTAGTGAAACTAGCTCGAGACCCAACTCTCTATACCCTAACATTGTCAAGGACATGCAACGAGAAATAAAAAGGATCGAATTTCTCTGATACCACTGGTCCAGATTGCATAGGGAATGAAATGAAACACACAAAGGAGTATAGCAAAGAGCACAATAATCTAGTGAAAACCCAACTTCTATTAATGAATAAAATAGTGGAACAATGTAGAACAAAAACCCAACTTCTATTAATGAATAAAATAGTGGAACAATGTAGAACACAAACTGGCTAGAATGGTGGTAGTTTATCTCTAATGAGAGAGAAGGATGTTGACTAAGCTCATTCACAAACGATAATACAAGAGGATGAAAAGATGGCCTTTTTAACATAAACCAAGAACCCTAAAGGTCCATAACTCTAACCAAGGGAGGTGAAGCACCAAAAAGGTGTTTTTGGACCCAAGGTGGTTAGTTTTTACATCAACTTCCCAGGGAAAAAATTTCACATATAATCTCCTCCATTTGGCGTGCATAGTAGCTTGTTGGAAAGATCTAACTAAGGTCTACAACTTTGCCAAAAATTCCGCAGAAAACGTCGTTTAGGACCTAGAAAATCATAAAAAATCATAAAAAATCATAAAAAAACTTCTATGGAGAACCATTGGAGTCAGTGGAAGAGTTGGGTGGCCATCAATATCCACTTAGATCATTTTGTGAAGACAATGGGAAGTTAAGTTTTAGACAAACATCTCCTCCCCTAGTGTATGAGAGTTCACGCTAACAATATAAAGACTTCAAAATGACCTACAAAGGTTCTCACTCAAGACATTTAGGGAATGAAGTAGATATATTTGAAAAGGACTACTTGTGTGTGTGTGTGTGTGTGTCTGTGTGTTGATTGGAAAGGATCACTTCGAGATTGAAATAATATCGTTCATGGCATTCCATTAGAGAGGGATTCCCTAGCATTTGGGATAACAAAAAAATTGGCAATACTAGAAACATAAGAAGTTGAGATCGAAGAAATAGTTCTATAATTGACAAAATAAGGAAAGACTTGGATCAATCACTTTTCTTTAACAATCACTTTTTAAGAATTGAAGCTTGGAAAATGGGTTGGTTGCATCTCTTGGTCATGTGTTGTTCATGCTTTCATTCATTCAATATAGTGTTGCTTAGCTACTTTTTTATCGTAATGGTAGTGAGATGATCTCATTGTAAGTTTCAAGCTTATCATTCATGCAGATGGTATCCCTTATATGAATGCAAAGAACCTTTTTTTTTGGTGGGGGGGGTGGGGGGATCAAGCTTGGAATCTATAGCTCAAGATAGAGCTAAAGGAAAAATCCCTAGGACCTCACATCCCCTAGTCTTTACTTAGAGCCCCAATTTTAGTCCCAACATACTAGTAATTTAAGTGTTCTTACATACTAAACAACTTGAGGACTTGAGGGTGAAGCAAAAAATTTCTCAAGAGTTAGTCTCAACACTCTTAGTTTGGTTGGGTGCTTGGATTACAGTGGTAGACTATTCATATTTGAAATGAATACCCATAATTTTACAAACTAAAAGCATCTATTAAGACCCTAAACAATTTGAATCGAGAAAGGGAAACTCAAAAATGATGTCACCCCCCAATGTCACACTCAAAGAGGGGAGTGGAGTGGTAGTTCACCCTTTCTTGGGGTACTAATTGAATAAAAGGTACGGACCACTTTGGATCTAAAGGAAAACATCCACAAAAGATGAGGTTGGGGTGGGCCACCTGCTTAGTTATCTAGGGTTAAAGTAGGTAGAACATAACATACATCTAAATGCGAGGAGTAGAAAATAGGAGGTAGAAAATAGTTGTTCTTGAAATCAAAAGGTTAACCCCTCACTAGTCCTAAAGGAGTTGGAAAATAGGAGGCTAGGGATGAATTTCCTTGGTTAAAGTAGTAATGTTAGGGGCTTTCCAAAGGCAAACATCAGGGACTAAGGCCTTTTCATGTACCTTACCTCCACCTTATGTTTTTCATGTTGCACATGTGGAGCTAGGGCACACTGTTCTAGGGGATATACTGTCTTTAACTACCTTCGCTAACACTCATGATCTAGTGATTCAATTGATTTAGCTAGTAATATTTGGAAGATGAATCCTGTTATTGCTCGGTTTGTAGTTTGGGTCATGGACTAAAGGATAGAGGACAAACCGGCGTAATAGGAACCTTCCCCACCCAATGTCACCTTGATGGGGAGGTTCTTTCTGTTTAGGGAGGTTAGCCCAGGGGAGATGTCCCCGACAACCTGGGCTTGGAAGAGGCAGAAAGTATAAGGTCAAGTTTTAGAGTTCCTCCCTCACAGGTTACCACCAATGTCAGATAGTCTGGCTAATCAACCAATAAATGAAGTGTATGCCCCATTGAAAACACTTGCCTGGAACAAGACAACAACAACACAATATATATATGCAGGCTATAACTCAAAG
>CBVK0102663678.1:0-11902 GCA_900067695.1 Picea abies | reverse complement strand
CTTTTCCTTTTACACGATGTCGAACCTAATCTGCCTCTCTTCCCTTGGACTATTTCCCTCTATCGGTTCACCTTTGAGCCCTCATCAATGAATCAATCCCTTAGATGGCTAGGGAATAAATCAATTGAGCACCCCTTGAATGTTTACCATTTCCCAAACCCTAGATTCGAATGTGACTATCGTGAAACCCCTCCTCTCCTTTTTCATGTAGGGCATGGAAACCAGACTTGAGTAAACTCTGAGCTCATGATCGATTCCTCTAAACTAGTCAAAAGGATCCTCACTATTGTTGCATATTCACAATTTTTTATCCTGGAAATCATTTTAGTAACTCTCTGAAGCATATCGGAGAAGTTACTAGTAACTTCTCTGATATGCTCAGGAGATTTATTGTTAACTCCTTCGATCTGCTCGGAGGAGTTACTAGTAACTCCTCCGAGCAGACCAGAGAAGTTCTTTGATAAATATCTGAGCTCCCCCCAAGACTAGTAAAGACTCTTCTAAGTACTAATCAGAGGAGTTACTATTAACTCCTCCAAACTGCTAGGAGGAGTTACTATTAACCCCTTCGAACTACTCGAAAGAGTTACTATTAACTCCTTCGACCTGCATTTAAAATTGTTCATCTTTATCAAATAATTGCCCAAGTCTTTCACAATCTCAGTAGGAAATTGATTGTTATATACATCTTTCACAATCTCAGTAGGAAATTGATTGTTATATACAAAGAACAACATGTCTTGAATGGTTCTCTATGAATTATTTCTAATGGTGAGCCAACAATTTATCATTGTATGCAGGGTCATACATGTCTCCACGAAACAAAGCAACAATAAAGCTAGCGGGGGTTGAACCATCCGACGACTCTCAATAAACAATAGATGCAGAAAGTGTTAGGAATGTGTACGACGATACATCATAAATTTTGGATAAAGAAGGAGATATTTTGAAATGGGGGGAATTTTATCACATGTTCAAAAAATCAAACCTTTCTATAGAAGAAGAGGACCCAGGTGAACTTCAGGCATTTAGGAACATCTGAAAGTCGAGAATCTTCAGGGTAGCAACACATCTAGCAGTATTCCCTTGTGTAGATATTATATCATGGATTTTGAAGAATGAGGATGTAGACAACATGTATATCTTCAATGCAAGGAAGGAGCTGATAGCTTCATTCAAGCTTGATGATCTAGCCAAATGTTATCGCCTAGAAGTCGGAAAAAAAAATTTAGATGGTCAGCTCCCANGTTATCGCCTAGAAGTCGGAAAAAAAAATTTAGATGGTCAGCTCCTTAGCGAGTTGGAACTCACCCCGAAGGATGTGTTCCCCACCTGGTATAAAGCAAATAAGCAATTTAAATGTAGGGTCAAAGGTCGATATCCAATTACCAATCTAAGAAGACTATACCATTATATGGTAGCCATGTTGTACAGGTTGTATGGGGAACCAGATGCAACACAATTTCCTTTGTCTTATCTACCTTTATTTATTTTTGTGCAAATGTAGGTGCATCATTCAATTGGGAAGATATATTTTCTGAAAATATTAAAAGTGAAATTTCATCTGTTACACGAGAACAACCGACCAACTTCCCCAGTTTCCATATGGCTTCTTATCTCCGAGATATAATGTACATAGCTCACAAATACCCAAACATGGGATGGATTTGGTTGCCCGTTGATGTTGCTATCCATATTTACTGCAAAGTACTATGGGAGCGCAAATGCTGAAGAAATTACCAAAGGAAATGCGAACACTTCCTCACACCACTGTATGAATTCATTTTTTGCACCTTCCCACCCTATATGACCGACAAGGCCACAACAGTTATAAGGAAAATTGGGGATTGATATCTAATGGAGCATGGTACATATATCAAGATATATGGTGCAATGAAACTACCTCACCTACTTTCTAGGTTCATCCCAGATAAACTTGTGCTCCATGAAGTAGCATATCAGACAATCATACAAGAGGTTGGAGGAATGTTGTATAGATCGAAGAAAACCATCCGGCCTCCATAACCTCTTTTCATTGGAAACTTATTCTTTGAAAACACCAAATAGACCCAAACAAAAGTAGACATCTTTCTCTCCTACCATTTTGGACAGGAACGATTCAGGAGACACGATCCCAAGAATATTGTCAAAGAGAATATTCATATCATGAGACTCCCTTACAAATACACCACTAAGTTCTGGGAAGAGGAAGGAGTACATCAGAATTCCATAACCTATGATGAGGTTATTTTTAATAGGTGAGGTCAACCAAGAGGCAGGATTGCGGATGAAGAAGTTGCAAGAGAGGCGGCTAGAAAAGATGTGGAAATAGATAAAGTTGAGAGATCATCCCCCATATCCCTCTTGACCCATTCAGGCTCTGCAGAAGAAGAAGAAGCACCTACCGAGAAAAAGAGGAGGGACAAAGAGAAAGTGTTGAAGAATAAAAATGATGCTAAAAAGAAGAAAAAGTTGGAAGCTGACAAGGCAAAGGTTATTGCAGAAAGTGAAGTAAGAGAAAAAGCAGAAGCCGAAGCAAAAGCTGTTGTTGAGAAAGAAAAGGAGTTATTTGAAGCATCAAGAATGGTAGCAAAATTAACAACAAAGGAAGCATACGATAAAGTTGTTGAAGAAGAAAGGCAGAAGAAGGAAGTGGATGATAGAGAAGGAAACACACACCCAATGGACTTGGATGTCCCTGGAATATCCACCACAGGTACAGAAACAAAAACAACAAGTAGTGTGTTAGGTCTTGGGCCATGGGAACCTTTTCGGTCGATTGAGATAGTGGGCATCCAGAGTTTTACGTATGATATAAAAACATGACGGACTTTACAAGAAAGGGTTAAAAAGGTTCCAACAATAGAGGGATCTCCTCTATTAGTAGTAACCCAGGTGCCCGTCAAAGGAGATGTGAGGGAAAACCTTGTGGCAACAATAATAGAAGGATTTGCATTCATGGATGCAACTATATATATGATATGCAAAGGTCATGCCAACAAAATGAGGAGAAGGAATTAAAGATTAAAGAGATAGAAGGGAAGCTCCAACAAGTAAGGATAGATGAGACAAGTCTTCTTGGTTTTAAAGCCAGCGTGGGAAAAGTGAGAAATGAGTTGGAAGATGTAATCATCTATATTTACACCAACCTGCATCTCTTCCAAAACATAGCTGCAATCGTGATTGAACAAAACAACAAGATATAGATGCAGTTGACGTAATACAACACTATTCAAGAAGGTATAGCCGATATTGATACTTGGATAATAGAGAATCCTGATGCGCCTCCATAATTATACAGACCCTCGAAATCAACGAGGAAAATATATCTGTATGTGTTATATCATTGCTAGCAAGTAGGGCAATGTGCATACAAAGAAGTGACCAAAGCAATAGGGATTTTCTCTAGAACTCACAAAGCTACTCAAGAGTTGATAAGACATGGTCGACTCCCAATGCTAGACAAACTTGGGAAGAACTTAGTCATGGAGGAATTAGTGAATGCAATTTAGGAAAGTACAAGTAGAAGGATACAAGTGGTTGAAACATCAAATTTTGTCTCAACCGATATTATTGATCAACATTTGATACAACCAACAAGGCTCCATACTATGATACAAGCTTACATGACAAAATTGGAAAAGGATATGAGCGCCTTGGACGATAGCATGGCCATGATCGAAGCAATGTTGGAGCAACTATCTTACAGGAGAATTGAGGCATTGTATAATCAGTTGGAAGTTTGGATGACCTATATCCAGAGTAAAATACCATAGGAAAAGGACAAACCATTGTTTTCTCTTTTGTATTTTTCCTTACTATCTCAAATTTCATCATTTTGTGCCACTTTTCATAAGAAAAGGGAATGTGAATAGTTTTGTAATTGCTCCTTCAAGAAGAAGGTGAAAGGACAAATAGGAGTTACCATTATTTGTATAAAGTATATTAGAAACTCTAGAGAGGGGACTTTTGAGACTTTTGGCTTTTCAAGCATTGTATAGACCAAAGAACTGTTTCAAGAACTTATACAATGTTAATGAATATTTAGAAGCCCTCAGGGCCAATATTTTTAGAAGAAATCCTGTGTAGAAACTGATCGAAGCTTTGAACTACTTCAAGTGAGGATGTTTTCTATTTCTATGGACTGTAAAAATGCTTTGTTTTTTGTAGACTAATTCTTATGCAATCTTAATTACATTTTTGCAGTATTGGTATTTGTTTGAATATTTCCATGTCTTGAGTTTCATGAGTTGTTACAACATATGTTAATGTAATATGGACTAACATGATTATATACTCATATATGCTATTGCTTCCGATCTTTCTCTTTTTATACAGCTAACTGTGTTAAATTACTTTTAAGGTTTGGTTGCATTATAACTCACTGGTTACTTTAGCTTTGCTCCTAGCTAGAATATGTTAGCATAGATTAGCGATAGGTTAGTTGTTTTTACATACATGGTCTTCATCTACATCTTTGCATTNNNGATAGGTTAGTTGTTTTTACATACATGGTCTTCATCTACATCTTTGCATTGCATCCATCCTCATATAGATACATCGAACCTTAACCAGTAACAAAATAAAGAAGTTAGTAATAATGGCAACCGGGCCAAATTATGGATGGGACTCCTACACCAAACAATGTATAGTCTAATTGGGACCTTATAACGGGGAGTACCCCTTGCTATTGTTAGGCAAATTTGGACCCCTCAACAAAGTCCTCCCACCATATGGAAGCTCCTACATTTAGATTTAAGATGGTTATTTTTACCTTTGTATTCTCCGAGTAATTGTGAAACCGAAAGTACTTTCTCAACCCCAACAACCAAGCATCGACTTCTTCTCCTTTCTTGATTTCTCCATCAAAGGTAGACAACTTAGCCTTCTTAAATTCATTTGTCAAAGAACTCTGTGAGTATCTCTTCTTCTTCTTCTTCTTGTAAATACTAGACCCAATGTCACTGTTGGACAACTCCTATGAAGTGGTCTTCCCTCTAGATGACCATGTGGAAATACTCCCACTAGCTCCACCCTTCTTAGAATCTTGATGCCTTTTATTGGAAGAACTTCTTCCTACATTGCCATGGGCTAATCCATGCTTCTAGGCATCTGAAGGGGTCTTCGATTTCTCTGATTGTTGCATCTCTAGATTAAAAATGGCTGGACCTTGCTGCAAATGCTTTTGGATATATGATAAACAATAAAATATTATTGCATTCAACTTTTATTTCTTGGCTTGAGCTCCCATGAGCCTCTCTTTGTCTACTTTCATACTTCTGACGGTGGCTACCAAATTTGGAGGGGTTTCTCTGGCCCTCTTGCCATCAAACTCTTTACCCCTAAAGTGTGAGGTGTCCTCCATGTTATGTTGCACCATTCACGTCTACTTCCTTTTCAGTATGTCCTATGTGCTAAAACAATGAAAAACTTTTAACCATTACATCAAAATCATTGGCATTAATTCTCGGCCTTGTCAAACATAAGTTTGTTTTGATAGTCCCAAGCCAGGACTCCATTCCTTCTCAAAACTGTTGTTAGTATTCATATGCACAATTACATATTTTAAGAATGAACAAATAAACCATGCACGTGCTTAATCATGCAAAATTTCACAATCATTCGCGTGGCTTTGGCGACCCATTCAAGCCTAGAGTTTGAACTCCGATATGATACCACTTTGTAACACACCCAACCCCCTAAATGTGCTTAGGCTGGTGGGATGTCAAATTTCCTCTTCCTTTCATCCTCAGGCCTTGAGTTTGAAACCTCTGCAACCTTAGTCCACCATGGTGTACACGAAGAGTTCTCTTATCATATCATTCGATTGTGTCATATCTACTCTCTCAACACCCAACTTCCTGACAAATCCACACCAGAATGTTACCTCATGAATCAAGGTAGCAGACATCCATGATTAGGCAACTGATATTTACTTCACACAATCAGATCAATGGTTGATAATGTATTGGGTCCTCTACCCATCGAGAAAGTGGATTACCTCTCCCATGTTTCCATCCCAATCAAAATTCTTCAATGGACCTATTTTTGATAGATCCAATAGTCTTCGGGTTTGAAAATCGATGGCCCTAATCAAACCATTAACTCAAAATAAACTACAACTAACACCTCACCCATCCATCATATGGCACATTGGTCAGTGGGGTACTCCACAAATCTAATGACTTATGTTGCATTGGAATGCCTCTCTCGCAAATCGACGGTTCTTATTGACTTAGGGTCCTCCTTCGGAGTGCACCTACTCCAAGTGATCATGAGAATTTACTATTAGTCTCCTCCGATGAGGATCTTCTGACAGATCCGAGGGTCCTTAGATTGTCACATCTAATTGTCAGGGATCACTCGAAATCCTCTGAGTACATAGTATTTAACCGATGTATCTCTTCATCTAAGTTTTCTTTATCAGAACATATCATTCCATATCTAACGAATGTAAACCCATCAACACCCTCTCCAATATATATAAAACCCTCTCATCCTCAGGCTCTCGACATCGGGTTTTCCCCATCATAGACCCTTCTTATTTCACTTTTCAAACCTTCCCAACTGCCTACTTTCTGATAGAATTATTGGTGAAGTGTCCATGCATCTACAACCCAAATCTCATCAGATTGAACTCCGATAGGTCAATGACCCACAACCACTCGAGGTCTTCCCATCAAAATCCTCTTGTGACTTCACACCTTGGGTTCTTCTGATGACTATGCCTTTTGATAGGCTTACTCTCAACGCCTAGATCTCTGATCAATGGTCTAGATATTCTCCTTTCACTGAATCAATGATTGTCATTCCTTAGGGTTCAAATAAGGGTTATAAATCGGGTTTAAGTAGTTTTGAGGACTCAATAATCTGACAATCCTTCCAAACTTTCTCTACCAATGTTTGAAATAGATTCCTTTGGGCACATAAGCCACTCTACCACTGACTAGGAGTACTCTACGCCAAAATCCCAAAATAAGATCTTGCATCCTGCCAACTTTCCACTCAAAGGCAGGGGGGAATCACTGGGTTAATAGATTTTCTAGAGCCTAATAGTCCCACATCCTCTCATGCAAGGATTTAGCTCACTTCCCTCAAGATACCAGACCACTTTCCCAACAACTAGGAACACTCTGCCCAAACACCCAAATGAAGATTTTACATGGAAGATTTCCATTCAAGGGCTAGGTAGTTTACATGAATATTGACATGTATTGACCTTCCTCATTTATTTAATCACTACTAACAAGATTGGTAGTTAGGGATGTTCTTTTATTCCATTTAAAACGGGAATTCAACATCATTCATCTAACCAGATCTGCAATATGAATAGGAAACAATCTATAACCATTATTAAGCATTCAATTGACATTACAAGGAATAACCCTTGTTTGTTATGTGATAATTATAACTAGCCAACTCACCGAGGGGAAATTCCTTTCAACCCAACCATAGGTTACGCTACATTGTTCTTTTCTACAGCATGCCACCCCGGTTCCAAGCCATGATACCACCAGGGGACTATCTCAACTGACTTTCAAGTCAAGAGATGGTTCATTAAGGTTACTCTCCTTCACTCCGTTGGAAACAACAAAAGTTTCCCTCTTCCCATTGAGCTCAGGACCTCCACGAGTTTATCAAGCACCTTCACAACTAGTTTTCCTCTGCACAAGGGGGCCCCTTCAACATCCACTTACAGTGTTGGTTTCTTTCCAGTAAGCACCAAGTTACGATCCTCTATTTCTTTAGTTTGGATATGGGTCTTCTCTGTTCCAGGGTGACCATTAAACTCTTGAGCAAGTTTCTTATTTTGTTTTGAAAAACTTCCCAAGTATTCTCTATTGTTCAGAGTTGTGTGTATGAGCTCCTTTGCTCACTGCTCCATCTATTTGTGAGTCTGTAACTCACTTTGTTTGTAATAATGCTCTATTCCTTTGTGAGAGTCCAATCTTCATGCATCTGCACTCTGGTTCTCTTCTACTTCAAAGACTATTGGTGTTATCCATCTCACATGTCCTCATGTTCTCTCTCTATCGGTCTGCTCATCTAATTGTACACTCGTATGTTTGTGTGCTCATCTACTATGTTGTTTTTGCACCTTTTCCCTCTTCTTCCTCTCTTTCCTCGGGATCCCTGATGTCTTATGTCATAAGCAATCCCTTTGTTTCCAGATCCCAAATTTGAAGGGGAACTCTTAGGCATCCTTCTAGCTGAGGTCTTAGTCGACCTTTCAGTCCTACAAGTACCAAATCAGTCAGCAGTTATAACTTCTTAACCACCCAATCATGATCACCATAAATAGACTCTGTGGTTCTGTGGAGTCTAGGTACTTTGGGTAGGTGGTGCATTCAATCCGTGTAGGTGTAGGCTAGATTGTCGAGAAAGCTTCCTATTTTCCTCATTGAAACTTCCCAGTTCCACCTCACCAGTCCTACTCGTGGTATCATGGCCAATACTCAAGGCTTCCTTCCCGGTCAACTATCTAGTGTATTTTCATTAATCATAAACATAATTATATGCTTCATAAATCACAATACATGAAGTCTTAGCATAATTATAGTCATGGGGGAAGACATGGTGTTACAAGCTCCACCAGGCTTCAATACACTCTCTTGCTATCATCCATCCATTGCTCACTAGGACACTTAAGTCAATATTGCTCCACAAGCACAACATATCAACAACACATATTGTCTCAGTCTCCTCTTTCCTCTCCCTAAAGTAAAATTCTCTGACTAATAGCATAAACACATTTTTTTTGAATGAGTTGCTTGTAGACACTTTGTATGGAATGGTTGAGAGGAGAACATTGCATCTCAACAACTAAGACCAACACCATATCCTGAGCGACCACAAAATAAAGGGTTGGAATGGTATTAAGTAAACTAGAGTTACTTGATTGGGAGGGTCTCTACTTAAGTCGAGGTTGTGTTCGGGAAAATAAACAATGAATGTGCCTCCTTTTTGTAGATTCACTAGAATATTATGTGTCAAGTCATGTTGTGAATATTTTTGTGGTGGAGCAAAGGGTACCATTGACGATGGCTTAGGGCCTGGGAAGCAAGTTGTAGTGGATACCTATGGAACATGAGAGCCTTGTTGGGATCTTCGATGAGGGGGAATGTAGATATATTTTATAGGGGAGGGAGTTGGGGAAGGGAAGATGGAGGATAATAAAACTCTAGGGTTGGATGAGGTAGGAATTGAAGGAGGGATTTGGGTAGATCAAGGGTTGATTTCAGGGTCAAGAGGTGGATGTAATCACTACGTTTGGGTGATGGTGAAGTGGAAATCGATGGTAGAATGGGAGTGCATGTTATGAAAGTGGCACCAATGATTAGGGAGAGATGAGGATGGACCTGTTACCCCCCCCATGCCTAGAGATAATTGGAGGAGATCAGGTCTCGAGGCCCACAATGGAGAACATGATCTACACCATGATGATGATGATCAACATGTCCATAGATGGCATCCCAATAGCCCCCCTAATTTTCATCCCAGTTTCATCAACCAAGGCTCATCACATTCAAGCAACCCAGAGTATGGGGCATGGTAAGCCAGTGCTACCAAAAGGTATGGTTAGTATTTTGTTTATGAAAGGTGTTTTGTTTAATTTATTGGGCATGTGGACAAGGATAATTAGTTGAAGTTGGACAGTGGATCCCTTGCTTGAGAAATTGTCTTGGTTGCCCTTGTTTCACCTTGGTGGTCAATGTTTGTACCCTAGTCCTGTGTTGTCACCACCCATTGAAAAGTGGTAATACTGAGGAGGCCTCCCAAGGGTAACGTCTTCTCCCGACCATACTTGAAATTTTCCATCATAAATCCTTTCACATATCCCAAACTTCGACTATGGTACATTCTATCATGAGAAGAAGGGGCTGAAGGCCCAAAGGATGATGCAACTTATTTATGTATATGTTATTGATAAATTATAAAGGCCACCATAAAATCCTTGGGCCAGCTTGAGCTCTACCCCCTCTAATGGTAATCACCCTTTTCTAGATGTGAATGAATGCACCAATTATAAAGGACTGCTGCCTAGTAAAATATAAAGGAATGAAGCTTGAAACCTATTGTGTTAGGCACCAACAACCCTCCATTTTCTTGTATTTTCGCTTGAAAATCCCTCACCCAAGAAAATGGATCCCTTTTTTATTTTCTCTCCTTTGAAAACTTCTTCACTTGATTTTTGAGCATGTTTTCTCCTCCCCCTCTAAGCAAGACACTTTAAGGTCCATATTTTGGCTAAGTATACATTTTTTGTTTTGGGGCACTTAAGAAAATTTGTGAAGAAAAGTTATTATTTCCGAGCAAGTTAATGTAATATCCTTCGGTGTAAACCAAAGGAGTTTGCATAAACTCCTCCGGTACACACCTAAGGAGTTCCCTCCACCTCCTCCAGTAACAATCAAGACACTTCCTCTGAAACTCCCTGAAGAGTCTTTTACCATCACACAACTATGCTAACTCCTCCGGTCAAATCGGAGGAATTAATGTCTTATCCTCTAATGAACACCATTACCCTTTGTACCAAGTCCTCTGGTATACACCGGGGACTCTCCCATGAAGTCCTCCAGTGTATACCGAAGGAATTCTCATCAACATTGTCGATTATTCCCAAATGTCCTATCACATTTATTGTACCCAAATGTCTATAAAGGGAGTCTCCCCCCCTTCATCTATTCACCTTTGTTCACCGAACAACCAAAAAGAGAGGACCGAAGCAATTTCCCGTCGAGTTTCCAAAGAGTCGAAAGCATCACACCATCCATTTACCCCCATCCACGTGCCGAAAAACTGTCAGGTAAGCCCTAATCCGATCGTGCCCCTTTTTATTTCACTAGTGAATATTCTAGGGTTAGGGTTTTATTCTTTCTTTTTAATTTTTTCCCTTTGGACCTAAGTCTCCCAAGTTATTTGCAGTGGTGGCAGCTCTCCACCTCTACTCGTGACACAACCTCTCCCTCTCCCCTCGACCTTCCTTTGTCCCCTCTCCTGCAATTAGACCATGTGTGAATTTCTTGCCACAAAGTATAATCAAGCTTGAAGCCGCAAGGATACTCAAAACCATAGGACATGCAAGATGGCCAACCCAAAATTTGTCTCACCCTAATCCATCATCCATCGACCCTCCTTTTTCCTCAAACATAAAGAAAAACTAGATAGAAGAAACCTCTGCAAGACTCAATGTCTTTCAAAAATCCTTTAAGACTAGAGAACATGACTCGAACACCTTTGGTTTCTTTAGAGGTTTTCAGACAAACTCCACCGATATTACCAGAGGAGTTAGTCTAAACTTCGCCAGTTTTCACATGACTCACCGACATACTTGATGGGAACATCCCCGACACCTTCAGAAACTTTTTTACCAACCTGCCTGAACTACTTAGAGGACTTAATGTAAACTCCTTCAGATTCAACTAGGGGATTTAGTGCCAACAATGTCGGTTTCTACAATTGCAAACTCACTTCTCCACATGCATTTCCTCGTTTGTTCGAAGTCCTTCACATAATCTCTTTCGGGCATTGAATGGAACCACCGATGCCCTTCCCATAAACTCACCTGGTGTTCACTGATGCCTTTAGCAACATCTGCTCCGACGTCTTTCAAATACCTTCGCATCAACCTATTTGGTGCACACCGAGGCTTTTATCATGAACTTCTCCAGTGTAGGAATAGGCCAATCGACACACTTAAAGTTAATTCCTTTGATAGCCATCGAAGCAATTCATAAAAACTACTTCGGTTTCAAGCCTTTTTGACCTTTTAACCTAGTTTTTTCTCTGGTTTTTCAGTAGGGAATTCACCATGCCTGCTATTATATTATCATCACTAGATGGGGATCTTCCACCCAACATTAGCACCAGTTATTCCTCAGGTATTTCATATGAGATACTT
>CBVK0102663676.1:0-11053 GCA_900067695.1 Picea abies | reverse complement strand
TGTATTAAATAATAGAAAGAGAGATTACAACCAAAGCCTTGATGTCGTAAAGTCCCTTCCAATAGTTCCTTGCTTCCCACACACTTCTTTCTCCAAGAATTCTGAGACTATGGATCTGAAAGTCACTCACAATCTATCTTGACAAAGCAAAACTCAAAGCCACTCTAACCAAGCTAACAATCTCAAGCCAATTTCCCAATCTAACTTTCTCCATGAGATCTCCTCTCCTTTTATAAGTTGAAGTGGATAAGGTGAGAAGGTTAGGATGATCCCACTAAATCAAAAAAGCGAGTAAGATCCAAACCGATCAGAGGCCACCTCACCAGAGAAGCTTCTCCTTCTAAAAGCATCGAGAAGATGCTCATTTTTCCCACGTACGAAAATCGTCGCACCCTAAGTATAGTGGAGCCCGAGGAGACGTCACAACCTAACTTTAGAGTAGGAGGCGATGATCAGTGATCGTCACACCCTATATATAGTGCAGCCTACGACGACCTTCCTTAATAGGGTTTTTACAAAGGAAAATACAATTTCTTCTCTTAGGAAAAGTTCTTCTCCCTTCTTTCTTCAGGAATTTGGGCCACTAATCCTTCTAAAGACAAAGGATAGATTTACATCATTAACAGTCATATGGGTGACGAAAATAATGTGTAATAGAGAGCGAGAGGCTGGGTGGGTGGAAAAATAATAGGACTCCAGAAGAGAGAGGCTAGGATCCAACTGCTCAAATACCAAACTTCATTTGGTATGAGATCAAGTTCTTTCCTAGTTTTCACTGCCCACAACCATCTTAAGATCTTCTAATAACATCTCGAAGGATACATGGGCTAGGGTTTTTCTTCTATTCACCTGAAGTGCCCACCTAGATCTCACCCTACATACTCACAAGGCCAAATATCCTTTTGAATATTGTTCCTCGAAGTTGCCAACAATTTAGTTTAGTGATTTGGCCTCTTTAAGAGCTAAAGAGTGTTGTTGCCTTGGCTAGAATCTACACTCTTATTTTGGGTGAACATCTTCAACCATGATCTAACCTATGATGCAGGCATGCCCTCTTTTGATGGTGTCTTGGTTGCCCTACTCATGGTGCCTAACATTATTAGTGCACACGTGTTTTTTTGAGATGTAGGCAAATCAAGGTTGACACTATAGCATGGAGAAATGGGTTGTTTACCAAGATGGCATACACTCTTCAGCATGAAGTTCATTATCGTGAAAAATGATGAACACAACATTATGTCAATTAGAAGCTGAACAAACAATTATTTCAGACCGATCCCCAGTTCAAGTGTCGAGTGATTGGGATCTCCATTTACAAACACAACACGGACATTCTATGCACACTCTCCCCATTTACAAGACACATGTATGTAGTATAACACTGATTGTAAAGTCTACTTATTGTAACCTCTAAACGTAGAACGAGTGTAGTTTCCATTGGTATTATTCTACATTGTTTGGGCCAATACAAGCACCATCCAACTGGGATTCCTTAGTTTAAGCTCAAACAATCTCAACTAATTGCATCTACAACAACACTTTCTCTTCGTGGAACCATGTCAAGCAATGACAATCATATGTTTTTAGTAGTGTTTCCTTTCCTTGGGATCTTCTTTCACAAAAAATTTATCACGTGTTTCCTTTCCTTGGGATCTTATTTTAGCATTGTTTTTAGAAGTGGAACCCAAGTCTCTCTCCTTGGGATATTCTTTCACAAAATTGTCTCACATCTCACACTTTTCCATGACCCTATCTATTATTTTCATTTGTTTCTTGGCTTCCGCTCTATTTCTCTCCATGATAGGCGTAAATTTGCCTTCATGAAAACAATGTTCCACTTGTGCCCTAGACCGTTGAGTACATATCAAGCCTTCTTTTTCTATAACGAATTTGGAGACTACAACAGTTTCACGATCTCCCAACCACCCAAGATAAACCCAGTTCACACCTTATTATAAGAGTTATTCTCTTCTAGCAAACATTTACTCCTTCTAATTATGTTTTTGTAACACACGATTACTTTTTTCACCTTCCATCTATCCCATTAGCAACATCAATATATTTCTCTTGAAATTTCACTCAATCCAATGATCAATATCTCCATATCATTCTTTCACACCTTCAAGTCTCATTTTTATATTAGTATAAGTTTTGGAAACACTATTTATGTTCTTTAGCATTGCATCCATTTGTAACATCTCTAGCAAACCATCCTTTGCCTTTCCATTGCCATACACTCAAGAAATACCTACTCTCTTATACATATGATCAATGCCACATTGTTTCCCTTGTTCTCATTGTCTCCTCTCTCCATGCAGACTCCTCAAGCCTTCCTTCCCTTCATGCTCTTAGTTGTTACAACAATAAAATTTCCAGCATATATTGCATTGTATCCATGGCATAAGCCTCTTGATCCAAATTCATAGGATTCACCAACACCAACACACAACCAATACATGTTTGCAAACAATACTTGTTTCTTATAAGATACACATTTTATCTCTTTCTAACCTATCTCTTATAGCACTTCAACCTTGTAGGACTTTTGACACCAACACTACATTTCTTTCTTCAACCACAACAATGTCTTAGCATGCTCTTACTATTTCGGAAAATATTATTGCTTGTTTTGCTCCTAAAGTACACCACGTGCACAATTTGAGGGCTTGGCTTGATTCCTTGGTGTAGCAAAACCAACCCCCTTCACATTATCTTACTATCACCCTAGAATTGGTCGCTAGCACTCCAATAGCTGCTATTACACAAACCCAGTACAACATCAACACTTATCATCTCAGTTTGGATATTCTACACCACTCAACACATGCCACACACCGTCTATTACACATGGTCTCTACTTAGGAAGACATTACAACTCTTTCACCAAGTATCAATAACACTCTCTGGGAGGCATGATTTATGATTCCAAACATGCATGAGGTGATATTCCTCACTATCACTTGTCCATATGAGGAGGATTCTTTTTTGCACATATGGCCCATTTCATACTTTCATTTCAATTCTGGGGTGAGCACTTTCACATGGATCCATAACAATTATGGGTCAACACAACATTTTGACATAAGGTTCCACATTCCTCCAACATTGAAAACCACATGACATTCCCATTGGACATATACTCACATAAGCTACTCAGTCTTCAAGAGCAAAACTAATCTCTCTACAATTCCATAGCTTCTTGTAGATCAACACTCAACATGGATATATATGTCTTTCAACATTTTTTCTCTCCCTAGAGGCACTCCTTTTTTATTTAGTTTACTAGTCCCATCTCTCATGTGCATATAATATATCCCCTTCCTTTTGGGGATGAATTTTTTCACCTTGCAAGCTACCCCTCTACATATATGCGTCAACATTTTTCTAGCACAACATTTCACTATTGAGGTTCACATTGCTTCAACATGGATATATTTTCATACCAGCCATTTAACACCTCCATATAATGCCACTTCTTCTTGAACTACCCCATGTAATATGGATAAATGATCCTTTTAGTGATTTTCCTCTCCCTAGAGCCAATCCTAAACTGGGAAGCAAGGACGACACATCAATAATTCTAGCATATTCTTTAGTAGTTCAATTTGTAGTTCCACTAAAACTTCATCTTGGAGAATCTTATTTATCATACTACCAACATGTCACCACAAAGCCTCATAGGTTTTATTATACCACACTTGGAATTCATGGGAACAATGATTGGAGTTTAACCACATAGGATTTCTCTTTGCATCAATAGTCCATGTATGCTTCGCACCACACATCTCTTCTTCAACCTTTCTTGAGTCTATGCCTATATGACTCCCTAGCTCCTTCTCTTCACATGGATAGTATACTAGTCCCAACAAAACTATTCATTCTTGGTGTCTATCTCTTTTCCATCTAGCTATCTTCACCTCTATATTCTATTAAACACTATGCTTGGAATGTTATTTTTTATAATCCATCTCCTCTTCTTGGCATATTTCAGAGTTTAGGAGGAAAGTGAAGACACTTCCTATCAAAACTAGGAGGAACTAACATGAAACAAAAGGAAACACTAACAAATTGCATCACTTGTAGCACTCCTCCTTTGCAGACACACTCCTAGATCTATAGTTGCATTTATTATTAGTTAGTTGCATACTTTCATCCCTCAAGCTATGTGCATTGCATTATTTACTATTTCTTCCAACCTTCAAGCTGTGTGCATCTTAGATTATTAGTTTTAGTTTGGTAGTTAGTTTTATGTGGACTCGTCGTAAAACTATAAGAAGGACTTTATCCAAGTGAATAAAGCAAGCAATATGTTCAAGGTTTTATATTGTTTCCTTATTTTCTCTATTGTTATGGTTCTTATCTCATTTTTTCATGGTGGAGGGGTGGTGTAAGATGATATTACCCTAGGGTTTAGTGAGGTATTCATTTGAGGATAATGGTTCATAGGTTAGGTGTGTTGGGCATGAGTGTGGGATTTCTACTGAAGTAACAACATTTTGTAGAGGAATGGGAGGAGTTTTAGTGATGGTGGCACCCATGGCTAGAGTGGGAGGAGTTCTAGTGATGGTGGCACCAATGGCTAGAGTGGGAGGAGATGACATAGGGAGAATGACTAGGGAAAGGTAAGGGGAACATGGTGGCTAGCTTACTTTCCATGGCCAAGGCAAGGATAAAAGCCTTGTCCAACATGGGGCTCTTAAATAGGTCCACTTCACTATGAAAATAATGTAATAACCTGGAGTTGAACTTAAGGATGAGTACCTTTTTAGTGGTAGTGATGTGGATATGAAGCTAGAGCTTGGTGAAGAGAGAAATGTATTTTTTAACCAACTATCATGGAGCTTGTCGAAGTTGAATCCAATGACATGTTAAATCTTTTCTATAGCTACGAGGGTAAAATCAATTGCATAGTTCTTGAAAA
The DNA here is from genome assembly GCA_900067695.1 of Picea abies. NCBI lineage: Eukaryota > Viridiplantae > Streptophyta > Pinopsida > Pinales > Pinaceae > Picea > Picea abies. The sequence continues at coordinate 6,132 of CBVK0102663676.1, read as the reverse complement.
AATCCTATCCAATTTGTGATTTGGCTAGGTGGGGGTTCACTTGAGTTGTTAAAAAGTGCAATGGTCTCCAAGTGATTCTGCCACCAATCGAATGCTAAACCTTCTAAGTGATTTTTTGAAAGGTAAAATATTTATAATTAGAAAGTTTAGAGTGTAATTTGAATAAGGCAGACATACTATGAATCCATGAATCAAGATGTTTTCCTTCCATGAGACCATCGTACTTAACAAGTGATATTTTTAGGTTCAATGGAATCCCTAGAGGTTGGATCATGAATTGACACTAGCACAAATAATGTAATATCTGGATTAGCACAAGAGTGGCAACATGTATGAGGTGGATAAAGTTGTGCTAGAGGAGCATTATGACAAGGTGCCATGGTCTAGAGGAGAAAACATAGAGTGGTTGCAATAGATTGAATAATATATATTGATGGTAGCAGTCTTAGGATGAGAGAGATATATTGATGAATGAATTATGGAAGGAATACAATGAGGATGATAGTGGGATATATGCATAAGCACATATTAGGTGAAAAGAGTTTTGACTTGGGTGTACTTTATGACAAGGGTGTTGCCATCTAAGAGAATAGTGAAAAGAGGAGGTGAAAATTGTTGTTGTATGATCATTAATATATGTGAAGAAAGGAATACAAATAATTTTGAAGATCAAACTAGCAAGAGACAATAAAAATAACAAAAGAGTTCCTTGACAAGCATATCAGATCCCCTATTAGCTTAAGTATTTGTGTAGATAGGTTTAAATATTTAATCTAGTGAACTATGAAATATACAATGCCAATACCACTATGAAATTTCCAACACCCTAGAAATGGTATGCAATTTAATTCTCCATATCAGAAAGGTTTAATCATTTGTGTCGTAACACTTCTAATAAAAAAAGCCAATATCATAAAATTGTTTGTGATAGAAAGATAGTACCATGTAATAGAGTAGTAAGATTTGGAGAACTCCACCTTAGTCTTTGGGTTGGTTGGCTAGCTAGCTAGATAAGCTCCTTGGGATATGGATTGGAGGAAGATTCCCATGTTCCTTATTAGTGCCTCTCGGTTTATATCAAAACCGTCCTTTCTTTCCTCCAAACACAAAAACATGCCAAAGAGTGTGAAAGGGACTAGAGGAGAGAGATGGCCAAACTACATATGGTGGTGTAGCAGTCCATAACTGAAGGTGATGTATAACAATAATAAATATCTTCCTATGAACTAGGAGGTTATCCAAGTACATAGAAAAGGATCATAGAGATGAGAGATAAGTAGGGAATAATTATGGAAAGTGTCCCAAGCATGTATAGAAGAAGACTTCGTAGGTATTGTGATGAGGGAATGATAGGTTTTAGAGAGATAAATGGGCATAGGAAACTTTGTAGGGCTAAGGAAGACAACGAATATACTAATTTAGAGCTCATGCCTCCTAGTTTATGAAAGTGGCCATGGGGAGGGAAAATATTGTAAGGAATGTGTGGATGTGATGCAAATGTAGATGCCCATGGTGTGTTTCCTGGATATATCGATGTTGTAGAAATGTGAATCCCTAGATCATAAGTGTTGTAATGATGAAGAATGACATGAATCCAAGTGACCATTCTCAACCCAGCACTAGAATGAAAAGTTTATGTGTATATGAAAGAATCCAAGAGGTGCAAGGTTGATGTGTCTGTGGTGTGATAATTGTTGTTATTGAACTAAAGATATGTAGTAGTTATCCATGAAGTGCATATTAGAGTGTGTGTTGTAGCCTAGAGGTGTTGTGTTGAGGCTTCAAGACATTCAATCCACCTGTATACATGACTATCTTATATAGGTAGGTGGAGAATAGGTGTTATAAGAATAAGAGAGTGAGGTTTTTGTATGCCAATTGCAAAGAATAGGTCAACAAATGGTAGTATGTCATGAATAATGATGTCTAGCAAAGGGGTAGCACTAGACCTTGTAACATTAGAGGATTTTATGTGCATTGTCCCATTTGAATTGGAGGAAAAAAGGATGATAGATGCTGTGAAGGTTAGCATATCAAAATGTAAACCCAAGGTTCTCTCAAAAAGAGGAGATGAATTATGTGTAGGCGATAGATCAGAAAGATAAGAATACCTAGAGGGTTTATCCATAAAATTTCGATATATTTTTGTGAGAAGAGGAGTGTTATGCCTAAACTAGTGAAGAATTGAAAATGTACACCTATGACATGCCACATCCAAGTAGCAAAAGAGTAAAAGTGCCTTAACCAACTAAAGTCTAAAGAGGTGTCTCTATTGTATGTGTCAGTTGTTGACTACCTCAAATAAGAAGAACAATTTCAAGATATTTTTGTGAGAAGAGGAGTGTTATGCCTAAACTAGTGAAGAACTGAAAATGTACACCTATGACATGCCACATCCACATCAGTTGTTGTTGAGAGAGAGAGAGAGAGAGAGAGAGAGAGAGAGAGAGAAGTAAAAGTGCCTTAACCAACTAAAGTCTAAAGAGGTGTCTCTAATGTATGTGTCAGTTGTTGAGAGAGAGAGAGAGAGAGAGAGAGAGAGAGATGAAACATATTGTTGTCTTTCAAGACCTTGTAAGTATTGATAATAACACAATATAGGGTATTGCATTGTTTTTTATAGGTAATTATGAGTAGTAAGCTTGAGAAATCAAAGGGAGAGACATCACAATCTATGGTGTCCTATAAAGGTCCGATGGAAAATTTTACAACACACCATTTGTTAATCAGAAGATAAGGGTCGTCTTGATGGACTTAAATTAGATGATAAGGTGAGGAGTGTGGAGTGTGGGGTAGTATGAAGTTCTGGGTGATTGACAAAGGTTTAAGGGATGAGTTTTTTTTGGCTTTCATTGTCAAGGATCATAATGGCTAATTGGTCCTTTATTTGGAAATTGTGAGTAAATAGGAGTGCTAGACTTGAGTGAGAATTGGCATGCATCATTAATAATAAGGAGGGGTCAATGGTAACAGGGTTGGGAAGAGAAACAATTTTAGGAGGAGGAGGAGAAGGTTTAGGAGAGGATGGAGTTGTGACAAAGTCATTGGTTTGCTGATCAAAATATAAGGTTTTGGATGTGGCTTGCCACTATAAGAGTCAACATTTGATGACATCATGTGTTTGAGTTTTGTGATAGTGGCACCAATGTGGTGGATTTGAATAATTAGGGTGAGGCTTGGGGATAGGTGAATTTTAAGATGGGAATGGATGAGGGTTTAGGGGATTGAAATTGTGAGTGTTGGAGCTAGTGTTATGGTTAGGGTTAGGGTTTTGAAAGGGAATGAATATAGGTCTCTTGTAAAATTTGAAATCGATGGCTAGGACATGGTTAAAGGATTGGTCTAGAGTAGTTCTCTCAAACATAACTACTTCATTACAAAAAAATAGTAAGAAAACCATAATTGAATTTAAGTAGAAGTGCCAATTCTGGATCTTTGATTTGAAGTTGGAGGTAGAGGTTGGTGAAGACTTCAATAAATTTCTAGATAGTTTTCCCTAGAGCTTTACACAATTGTAACCACCAACAGATTAGGTTAGATAAGTAACTCGATGGATAAAAATGGTTTTCAAGGCTTTGCACAAGGTGTCCCATGTAGTTATGTAGGTAGGAGTGTTTGTTAAGAAAGTATACTTCCACGTTAAACCTAACAAAAGAGAGGAAGAAATATTTAATCAAGAAAGTAAATGACAAAGTAAACACATAGTACACAGAGATTTTACCCTGGAAAGACAAATGGGAAAACCAACATTCCTTTAGCATCTTTCTCTCTTGTTGTCTTCTTCATTTAGAATAAAAGGTTACATGCCTAACCTTGGCCTGCACCTAAGACATAATAGACATAATACCCTCTTGCTTACACAAGGACAACTCTATAGCCAATTCTACTTACATCTGCATGACCAGTGACCTCATTCAAAGACCGATCTATGATTCATCTAAATATTAACCTCTATACAATATTATAATACACCTTGTTTATAGGCTTTATAGTAGGAAAAACCCTAAAGAAAGGTGCCTAAAAATAGTTACAGATCCACTCAGATCATTGGCTACAAATCATGTGAATCTTAGGATTCTGTTATAGTTGACTTCTAGTCATATTACTAGTCATCGATCGATCCACCTCGACTCGACTTTCACTGCAAAGAATATAACAACCGAAAATTATCCCACTTGTTGTCTTCTTTGCTGAACCAAGAGTTTCCTGAACTTTCAGTCACAGACCCAGGGAAACAATGCCCATTACCTCTCGGCACCAAGATAACTTCACAACACTCATAAACTTGGTCAAATAGTCTTCTATTTTTTCCAATGTGTCTACTTTCTCCAACAACAACTTGTTTCTTTCCACCACGTCTCTCATGAAATGGTATTGTACATAAATATTCATAGCCTTGGAATGATAAGTTAGGTTCTTTGCCAGAAATATTGTGCTTTGACTGTCGCAACTTATCTTCATAGCTCTCTGCTCAAACTTGATTCCTGAACACAACTGTTGCAGCCATATTGCTTCTTTGCTTCCATGAGTGGCTGCCATGTATTCAATTTCTGTTGTTGACAAGGATACGACTATCTCTTGCTTACTCATCCAACTGATTTCTCCATTGATCATCTTGAACACATATCCAATGGTTGATCTTCATCAATCCATACCTCCAGCCCAGTCGACGTCGACAAAGCGATGTACATCTACTTCACCGTCAACTCCAATTTTCCCTTGGTAACATACAACATAGTATTTTGTGCCACACAAATACCTAAATACTCTCTTGATAGTTGTCCAAGGCTCCTTTCCAGGTGTTGACATGTATATTCTCAACACTCCCACTGCATGGGAAATGTCTGGTTGAGTGCAAACCATCACATACATTAGACTACCAACAACACTTTCATTAAGGACATGTTCTGTATCCTCTATTTCTTCTTGTGTCTTTGGACACTGTTTAGCAGTTAGCCTTGCTCCCACAGGAATTGGCACATTTATAGGTTTGCAATATTGCATGTTGAAATGTTTCAAAGTTGTTTCAATATACTTCTTTTGATTCGACCAGATATTTCTAGCTCACCAATCTCTCTTGATCTTCATTCCTAGAATGAATTTCGTTGCATCGATATCCTTCATGTCAAAATTGGAGGATAACTTCTCCTTCACCTCCTTTATTGCGTCCATGTTGTTTTCGATCAACAACATGTCATCGACATACAATGCTCCATATATGAAATTCCCACCTTCTTCTTTGGAATATATACAATGATCAACTTTTCTTCTCACAAATCCAAACTAAGTATCCATGTGTTGAACTTTGGATACCACATCCTTGGTGATTGATTTAGACCATAGAGGGATATTTTCAATTTTCACACCAAATATTTCTTTCCCTTTACTACAAATATTTCATGTTGTTTCATGTAGATCTCTTCTTCTAGGTCCCCATGTAGGAACAATGTCTTCACATCCATATGTTCTATTTCCAAATTAAATGCAATAGCCATAGACATTAGTACTCTAATGGAAGTTAATTTTGCAACAAGGGAAAAATTCTCACTGAATTCGTCTCCTTCGACTTAGGAATATCCTTTCGCTACTAGTCGATCTTTGAATTTCTCGACTTGACCTACTACGTTCATTTTCTTCTTGAATACCCACTTGCTACCGATAGGATTTAGTCCACTAGGTAATTCAATTAAATCCCATATCTCATTCTTATGAAAGGATTCCATCTCTTTGACCATGGCGTCCTTCTAGATTCTACCCTTTGACAAGTCGACTACCTCCTTGACTGACTTGGGCTCCTCGTCAGTGGAAGTTAACAAAAATGTGGAACAAAAGTTGGGAAGACTATAACTTTTGACTAGTTTTCTTATTCATTCAGACCTCCTTACAATCAAGGTCGTTTGTCCCACCTCTTCATCTGATTCAATCGAATCATCTGAATCATCTTCTTCTTCATTCCTCAATTCAAACCTCACCTTCTTTGGATTATTCTTTGTTTGAACCGGTTCAGGATTAGACTTCCCTCTAACTTCTCTGAATACCACTTCTCGATTATACACTATTTTCCTTAATGCAAGGTCCCAGAGTTTATATCCTTTCATTCCTTCTTTGTATCCAATGAAAATACACTTGACT
>CBVK0102663496.1:0-10112 GCA_900067695.1 Picea abies | reverse complement strand
ATGTCCATTGAAGAGGGGGAGGGGGCATGATCCTTGTGGGTGCGATCATACCAACATTAATGCACCAGATCCCATCAGAACTCTACAACTAAGCATGCTTGGGATAGAGTGGTATTGGAATGGGTGACCTCCCAGGAATTCCTAGTGTTTCACCCTCCCCCCTTTTTGCATGGCTCTGTGGGGAGGGAGGGAGGGATCCGTGGTGAGATTCATGATGGATCTTTCACTTTTTTCCCTCTCCCATGGCTCGGTGATGTCCATTGAAGTAGGGGAGGGGGCATGATCCTTGCGGGTCTGATCATACCAACGTTAATGCACCGGATCCCATCAAAACTCCATAGTTAAGCGTGCTAGGGTTAGAGTAGTATTGGGATGGGAGACCTCTCGGGAAGTCCTAGTATTGCACCCTCCCCGCTTGTTTGCACGTCTTTGTGGGGGGAAGGAGACGCGACGAGCTTTGTGATAGATCCACATGCTGCCCCAATTCTTTAGGATGCTGCGGAACCAGACTGCATTGGTCATCCAGAGGCTTCCACGCGGCATCGAAGGGGACAAATTGGTTGTCAACACTGTCCGAGGGCGGGCATAACTCTAACACATCGAGGTGGTGTCTACACCACTCTACACAACATCGTTGGTGGACGCAGAACTTACGCCTTTTTTTCCATCTTCTTCCTTGTTATTTTTTTGTTTCGTCCCGCGTTTCTTTTCTTTTTTCTTCTGGGCGAGAGGCATTGCTCCGACGACCCAAGTTCCAGAATACAACACTGACCTGATTAGTCACAGATACATCCCACTCCATGCAGCACCGTCAAGGAGATGAGAGAAAACGTTGGGTCGGTCTGTTTCGGATCGAGTGCTCCTAGTGGCCCCCCTCCCCTCCCCCATGACCCAGTGATGTCCATTGAAGAGGGGGAGGGGGCGTGATCCTTGTGGGTGTGATCATACCAGTGTTAATGCACCGAATCCCATCGTGATCCTTGTGGGTGTGATCATACCAGTGTTAATGCACCGAATCCCATTAGAACTCTGCAGTAAAGTGCATTTGGGCTAGAGTATTACCGAGATGGGTGACCTCCCGAGAATTCCTAGTGTTGCACCCTCCCCCCTTTTTTACATGGCTCTGTGGGGGGTGGGAGTCGCAGCGAGCTTCATGACATATCCGCATGCTACCCTGATTCTCCTGGATGCTGTCGAACTGGACTGCATGGGAATCTAGAGGCTTCCACGCAGTGTCGAAGGGGACAAATTAGTTGTCAACACCACCTGAGGGTGAGCAGAACTCTGATGCATCGAGGCGGTGTCTACATTGCTCTACGCAGTTCTATCGATGGCCTTGGAACTTACACCTTTTTTTCCATCTTCTTCCTTGTTTTTTTCTTGTTTCATCTCGTGTTGCTGAATCTGACACCGGCCCGAGTAGTTGCAGATTCATCCCGCTCCGTGCAGCGCCTCCAAGGAGAGGAGAGAAAATGATGGGTCATTCTATTTCGGTTCGAGTGCTCCTAGTGCCCCCCCTCCCCTCCCCCACGTCCCGGTGATGTCCATTGATGAGGGGGAGGGAGCGTGATCCTTGCGGGTGCGATCATNNTCCATTGAAGAGGGGGAGGGAGCGTGATCCTTGCGGGTGCGATCATACCAACATTAATACATTGGATCACATCAGAACTCTGGTGCACCGAGGCAGTGTCTAGACTGCTTTAAGCAGTGTCATCGAGGGTCGCGGAACTTATGACTTTTTTTCCATCTTCTTCCTTTTTCTTTTCTTGTTATTTCCAATGCTGCTTTTATTTTTTCTTCTGGGTTAGAGGTGTTGCTCTCGGGGCCCAAGTTTTAGAATCTGGCATCGGCCCAAGTTGTCGCAGATTCATTCCGCATCATGCAGTGTCACTGAGGTGAGCAGAGAAAATGTTGGGTCAGTCCGTTTCGTATCAAGTGATCCTAGTGGCCCCCCTCCCCTCCCCCAAGGACTGATGATGTCCATTAAAGAGGGGGAGGGGGCATGATCCTTGTAGGTGCGATCATACCAATGTTAATGCACTTGATCCCATCAGAACTCTTTAGTTAAGAGCACTTGGGCTAGAGTAATACTTGGGTGGGTGACCTCCAGGGAAGTCTTAGTGTTGCACCCTCCCCACTTTTTTCATGGCTCCATGGGGAGGGATGGAGGGAGCCACGACGATATTCATAATGGATCGAGTGCTTTTATCCCACCTCCATGGCCCGGTGATGTCCATTGAAGAGGGGAAAGGGGCGTGATCCTTGCAGGTGCGATCATACTAGCGTTAATGCATGGATTCCATCATAATTCAGTAGTTAAGCACACTTGGGATAGAGTAGTACTAGGATGGGTGACCTTCCAGGAAGTCCTAGTGTTTCACCCTCCCCTCTTTTTTGCACAGCTCCGTGGGGGGAGGGAGTCATGGCGAGCTTCGTGACAGATCCGCACGCTGCCCCAATTCTCCTGGATGCTATGGAACCGAACTTCGTGGGAAACAAGAGGCTTCCAAGTGGCGTCGAAGGGGAAAGATCGGTTGTCAATACCATTGGAGGGTGGGCAGAACTCTGATGCACTGAGGCGATGTCTACACCGCTCTACGCAGCACCGTCGGTGGTCAAAAAACTTATGCCTTTTTCCCATCTTCTTCCTTTTTCTTTTCTTGTTTTGTCCCATGTTGCTTTTCTTTTTTATTCTGGGCGCTTCGAGGGCCCAAGTTGTGTAATCCGACATCGACCCGAGTAGTCAATGGAGCTTTGTGAATCCTTTTTTAGTGGCAACCTCCAATAGGGTACATAGTGCTCTAAATTCTGATTTATTATGTGTACCACTCCCAGGATCATAGTGAACTTGAATAAAAATTTTATTCTTTAGATAAATAACAACCCTTGCCCTACAAACTGGTGGGTTCCCTTGACATGCTCTATCAAAGAAGCCCCAAGGAATTCCAGAGTCCAACTTAGGCATGGAAGGTAATGTTGGATCTTTAATTTTTAGATCTATCATAAATTCTTTGGACAAGTTCAGAATGACGTCTATTGTTACTTCAAGAGGAATGTCTTTGTCTTTAAATATTCTTGATTTTCAAGCCCACCAGATGCTAGAAACTAGAAAACTTGGCATTCCTTCAAATCTCTTTACCATCTTGTTTGCCATCCAATCCTTCATGCATTCTTCTAAGCAAGTTTTGGTCCAAGAAGATGTAGGATTTAGCTCCTTATGGACAATCCTTGAAACCTACTCTGCATACACACATTTAATAAAAATGTGAGAGGATGTTTCCTTGTGACATTTGCACAAAACACATCGACTAGGTCCCACCTATTTTCTTTTTCATTCCACTTCCCAGGATAGGAGTTTATTGTTCAAGGCTAGCCAAAGCATAATCTTGTTTTTCAATGGAGCATGGAGTTTCCAAAGTGGTCCCCACGACCACTTTTCCTCCCTAAAGAACCGAGAATCCATCCACGTTTTATAACCCAATTTTGTTGTGAAATCACCTTTTTTGGGATTCTTAGACCAACAAAGTTTGTCCAGCTCCTCATCCTGGAGAAAAATTTAGTTAGAAACCAACTGACCAATAAACCTATACTATTCACCTACCTCAACTTCAACAAAGTCCAAGGAGGTAGTCGACCGCCAACTTGATCTTCCACTTGCCTGTGGCACTTGATCTCTAGCGCCAACTAAAGTGAAAATGTTCTTTGAATGAAGGGCATGTTGGATGTTTTATGGAAAAAAAAATCATCACTAACACCCATCCATGGGTCCTCACCAATCCTCACTAAACGACCTCTCCTATTTTTCAAACCATCCAATGATTGACTAAAGGAAAGGTCGAAATCAGTTCCTTCCAAACAATTGACCCTTGGAAGCTATTAAGGGAAAACGAAACCAATTCTCCACTGAGACACCATTGAAATATTTGGATTTAATTACTCTTCCCCATAATGAGCTTCTCTTTGAGAGATGTTAGAGATTTCTTGCAGGGAGGGACTATGTGAAAATGAAAAAAAAATTAAGGCCCCATCCTTCGAGGTCCTTTGGAAGTGACACTTTATCCTAATTTACCAAAGGGATACCCCCTGATCAACACGATATTGACCATAAAAATTGAAAGCTTACTTTTCTTGTTTTAGACAAAATACCTTTTGGGATTGCAACAATTGAGGCCCAATACACATGGATGCTTTCAATTACGTATTTAAATAGAACCAACCTGCATCCTATTTAAAGCAGATGGTTGACCCACATTGAGACGCATTTCTCAACCTTTGTAACTATCCAAATCCAACCTCCATACGTGTAACTACAAGGTTTTAAGTGAAACCCCAAATATTTAAACCCATTCTCCAACTACTTCACCTAAAAGGGAATATTACTTTTGATTGTCCTAAAAACATTGTCCATATTTGAGATGTAATAAAGATTGGATTTATCATAATTTACCATCATACTTGTATCCTTGCAATAGAGATAAAGAACACCTTTAAGAGCCAACATATATGATTCTTCTCCTCTAGCAAATCAAAGGATATCATCTATGAATAGGACATGGGAGATAGTTTCATGATTACAAACTTTTAAACCTCTAATTTTTCCCTCCCTCCTGGCCTCCATCATAAGCTTGCTAAGAGCTTCCGCAATAATGAGAAAAAGGAAAGGGGAAAGAGTACAACCTTGTCTCATCCCTTGGGACACCCAAAAAAACCTTGATGGGGAACCATTTATGAGAACAACAAAAGAGGTAGACTAAATGCATCCTACAATCCTATTTACCACAGGGAGAACCATTCCCATTTTAATGAGGACTAAGCGAAGGAAATTCTAGCTGACACGGTGTTGGTGCTACGCGCGGTTTGTAAGACCCACGGTTTGAGTTATCTTTGACCAACAAAACTCACTAGACACTGTCTTTTTCATCATCACCTACTTGCACATATGAAGTCTCACCCGAGGTATCTATTCGGACTGCAAGAACGAAATTTCTACAGTAGTGAGGGAATGGAAGGTGACCAATATATTCATTCTTACTTATTAGTTATGTGCACCTAAATATGTTGTTATCCTTCAATATATATTTAGAGAGTTCAAGTTCATATTACCATTATGTTCCTGATTACAACATAACCCATTACTTTAACAATTGTGATTATTGCGCCATGAATACCCATAAGATGAATCTACTCTAACATGCATCCAAACAGATTCCATAAACAATCACACAAAATATAGTGAACACAAGATTTAATGTGGTTCACCCAACTCTGGGCTGCGTCCACAATGACTGGCTTCTTTATTATGCATTTGGTAATTGCTTCAAGCTTGTGCACTGCACTTACAAATATATGCCATGGTTATATTTCTCTTCTCCTAGTCTAGATATTCTGCAGTTCAAGCCTCTCTATCTTTGAATCATCTCTTTCATTCAGACATTGATTCCTATCTTCAATGGAACATAACAAAATCATACAATACTTAGTAGAGAACTCAACCCTCTGGAACCCCTATTCGCCCGACCCATTACATATGTATACATATAATCTAAGGATTAAAACCCTACTTGGTTCCTCCCAAAACCCTATTACAATGCATGACTACTCCAGTTAACTTGTTGTTCGACTGCTTTTACTTAATTTTTCATCTACATGTTTCTTTTGCACTTTGACTGCTTATTCTTTCTGGTCTTGCACGTCCTTTCATATTTATAACATCGAGTTGTCATCCTTCCTTTTCATCAACTTCCTTCTCCAACTTTAATCTCTGCTTTATTCCTCTTTATGATTTATTACTCTATTTTATTCCTCTGTCTATGCATTCTACTCCTGGATGTGCCTCAACTGCGCACTCCCTAGTCTTCCTTCTTCTTCTACACACCTCTATTGCACACTTCTTCTATACTTAGGATTTTTACCAAAATTGTATCCCAAAACTTCCTGTCCAACATACCCCCAAAACTCACTTTTGGCTCCTCCCGAGCCACTCAGGCTTGTTTCCTTCTCCTGCATTCCTCAATGAATTTTTGGGATACTTCCTTTGCTATCTCCACTTCTTTGAGTATTGATGCCTATGTTTTTGCGATCTCTTCGCCTCCTTGAGCAGTCAAGATTGCAAGTTTCTCTTCTACTTCATAGGTTTCTTTCTTTACCTTTCCCTATGCAGTGGCTAGTTCTTTGATTACCCTCACTGCTTATTCTTGCATTAGTCCTAGGTGTTGTTGAAGGATCTTATGTTGGTCCCTCATTTTCTCCACTTCCAAGTATGACTGCCTCTGAGCCAAAATTGTTGTCATATGTTCAGCTGGTGGAAGTGTAGTGGTCCTCTCTGAAGCTTGTTGTTCCCTTTCTTGTGCTTCTCTTAACTTGGCCTTGATAACCTTCAAATTTGGATCCTCCACTAAGTCAGTCCAGATCTGCACACTCTCCTCACAGAGTTTGGCACACTCTTCTTCTATCTTCTTAATGTTAGCGACTATTTTCATCGTCGTTATCTCTCTTCCTTCTCCGACTTTTGATGGCGTACCTAGCTCACTACGCAATTGTAGATCTTCTATCTATGATCGAAGCCCTTGATGACTTTGTCGATCTTTTAAACTTGTTCTTCCATAGTAGATTCTACTACTATGGGGACTTCCGGAATGGCCTTGTATAGTTTTTTGACAGCTTCTTGTGTTTTCTATCCTATACTTTCAACTTCATCCTTTTCCTGGATGGATTTATTTACCCTTTCCTCGGCCTCGTTTATTTCCTTCATGAATTCCTCCACTCGTCCTTCAACTTCCTTCTTTTGTTGGAGCGTAATTTCATATTTATACTATAACTGGGCTCTTTCGTCCATCATTTTTATCATCTCCTATTATGTTTCATCACCTCAGTTCTTAATCTCTTGCAATAAGCCTATTTTCAAATCTTGTAACCTTTGTATCGACATCCTTGATACCCCTATGTTCAAGTGTCCTAGTGAATTTACATGTTATTTTAATTCGAACGTTGTAAATTCAATTGCATCTTTCTCAATCTGGAGTGTTTGATGCCTAGATGCTAACTGGGTTAATACTGGATGTGCACTCTCTGCTTCCTTTCCTGGGATTATGGACGGTCCTTCCTCGGTCTTGCTCTCTTTTTCTAGGCTAGCAGTTGTTAAGAGTTGTTGGACTGTTGCTAACTGATCTTGCACTCTTTGTTGTTTCTCTTCTTACTTCTTGGTTGCTTCCTCCATGATTTCCTCTATGGCATCCCATACTTGGTATCCTATGCAGTCCATATCATCTTCAGTCAAAGTATATACTAGGTTTTCTCTATGCGCTTTAGTCTTTTTGTGCGCCCCACCTGTCGCTTCTTTCCCCTTATCCTTTAATTTTACTCTTGTTGTGGGGACTGTCTATTGAACTTATTTTGTGGATGGTCCATGCATGTCTTCTATGCCATTTTTTTGCTCGTTCCCCTACCGATCATTTGGTTCCTCATTACTCTTATCTTTATCTTCTTCCTCTTCTGGGTGCCCTATTTTCTCTGGTGTGATTTTCCACTCCTCTTCCAAGTCATTCACAATTATGCATATGTCTTCCGGTGTCAACCTATAGTTGGTTGGAAACAACTGACACGTTGGGTCCTTCTTTTCCTGCACATACATGTGGTGCATGCCTTATTTGAAATGCACAATATCCTTATATTTTTTCACCATCTCTACTGATATATGCGGTGTGTGTGTAACTAGATACATGATATTTTCAAAGTATACAAAAAATGTGGCATCAATGTCCTATTGTCTTCTCTTAATCGTCGTATGCCATACTTTGGCATACCTCCCAACCATATTACCTCTGTCATATGTCCCCATGTCCTGATAGTAGCCTGGTTCCTTCCATCCGACCAGTGCAATTAAAATCAACAACCATGCATAATGAAATTATGTACCCTTTTCTTGGGCCTCAATACAATCTTGCAGAAATCGGTTCACCAAGAAGGCGGCCCAATTCATTTTAACCCCTTTGACACATATTTATGTAGTTGCAATGACTGTAGATGGTACTTTATCCTTCCTACATTTTCGCAACAACTTACAGGGTAGTACATGCGTTGCAAATTGAACATTGGTGTCACTGATGTTTTTAACATCCAACCCCCTTTTTCACCTGAATGTCTGAAAATTTTCCTTCATCGATTCTGAGAGGACCCTCTCTCCTGTCTTGTTGAACAAAATGGTTGAATCCTCATCGGATTTTGGGATCCTTGTAATTCACGCAATCAACGTGGTATCAATTGACACTGGGGGGTCAAGCCATAATGTCCCCCCATGGACGTAGCTGAGTGGTAGCTTCACACATGCATTAATTTCTAGACTGCATCTGAAGTGTGGGATATCCAACAGGTTCAATATGCCCGCCTTCTCCAACCCTATTTCCCACACTTTTGGCTCCATCACTATCGTTTTGTGAGCACACTGAAATAAGGACAACCCTTAGTATTTAGGTAATTGATATGCCAGTAAGAAATTACTCAATTTGAAAATGCCTATAATCTTGGTTGTGGTCACCTTTCAGTTTTTGGGGACTCCGAGCTTGTTGTGAATCTTGTATGTAAGATTTACTCCCCTAGCAACAAGTTGATGAAATGATACACCCAAACTATTTGGGCGCTTATCTCGAACCTTTTAACTTTCAACATTACTCATGTTAAGAGGGAATTGAACTCAATGACTGATTGGTTAGCTGTTTTTGTAGCCTCTCCTAATTGACAACTTTTGCCTCACAGACCTGATTGTAATTTCCAATCATTATATCGCCCACATATCCCCAAAAATATAGAATCTTGGCAGGTTTTCCCTAACGGTGAGAGAATTTGTTCTTTCATTCAAAACTAACCTCTTAAGTGTAAGGGAATTATATCCATAGAAGACAATAGGATTACTAAGGGCCTGACTCCTCTAGAGAGTTCGTTTTCATTGAGTGATGTAGGCAATAAAGAGAAACAAAAAGAAGAGGATTTTCATTGAGTGATGTAGGCAATAAAGAGAAACAAAAAGAAGAGGATTCAAGTAGGAAGGTGGCTGAAACCATCTCCTTGAACATTGGGGCACCCGAATCTTCAAAGAATGTTAAAATAGGTGCCCAATGTTATAATAAATAAGAAATGAAGTTTTCCAAGCTACTTGGTGGATTTCAAGATGGTTTTTCTTGGTCTTATGAGGATCTTCGTGGTTTTGATCCTGGTATTATACAACATGCTATCCTCATCAAGGAAGGCATGAAACCAGTTAGACAAAAACAAAGACCTATTAACTTTGCATTTAAAGAAACTTTTCAAAGGGGGTTGGAAAATTTCTTAAAGGTTGGGATCATTTTTACGGTCAAGTACCCTGAATGGGTTTCCAATTAGGGACCTGTTCCGAAGGCCATTGATCATATTAGAACCTGCATTAATTTTCACACATTCAATCAGGCTATTATGAAAAATCATTTCCCTCCTCTAAATATGGAAATGTTTCTACAGTAGGTTGTAAGGTCACAGATGAGGCCCTTACTTGACCATTTTTTGGGTTTCAAATCAAGGAAAAAGGGGTAGATGGTCAAAAAACTACTCTTATCACTAATTGGGGTACCATGACTTATAAATTTCTGCTTTCTGGCTTACCTGATGCAAGTATTGCTTTTAAAATACCTATACAAACAACTCTTGACGAATTGATCAATATCCATATCCATCTTGATGATCTAATTGTATACGTTAAAGGGATGATAATTACCTCAGAGTTCTAAGCATTATTTCTGGGTCCTTTCAAAATTTCTTTTGTCCTGGATACTAACTCTTACATTCTAAAGGATTTACAGGAGCAATTGTTTTCCTACAACACTAACGGTTCTCACTTGAAACATTATGTGGGACCAATGTGAAAATTTCTAATGCTATTTGGATTTTCTGTATACTAGTAACCTAGCTCTACTTTCAATTTTGCACTATTTTCTTTTCTTCTTTACAATAGTTTGACTTATGCTTTCTATTTTAAAACATTTCCTACCGCTTTTACATTTCTGTCATTTTATTGCTGTTGTTTTAATTTTTTGCAATTTTACTTTTGTCATGATTTTGTTGCTTACCATCTTTTAGTTAATTTG
>CBVK0102663474.1:0-11204 GCA_900067695.1 Picea abies | reverse complement strand
TTGTGACTTAAGAGAGGTCGGCCCTATTGAGCCAATAGAAACTTATGTCGATAGGACAAGTCTAATATAAGTAAAGGAAGATTCCCCATTGTGGAATCATATCTTTCTTATGAGTTTGGAAATTTCATCAAGTACACTTCTTTGGGAAAGGTGTGGATCTCTCTTGGGCGCTAGAGTTATAGGGTTTGAGAACCCTCTTGTGTGCTAAGTATTTCTTGGTGGTGAAGGTATTTCTCTTGAAGAATATAGAAAATGATTTGGCTGGGTTTTCTTCCCTTGTTGAGAAGGGTTTCCCATGATACATTTTGTGTTCTTGTGCATGGTGCTTCTTCTTGTTATCTTGGTTGTTGCAGCATTTATGGTTATGGTTAAATGAAAAAATGGAATGAACTTCATGCTTAACCTAATACATTGAAAAATCAACATGGTATCATAGCATAGGTATTGAAGAACCCATTGCACAAGCTACAATATTTTACCAGTCATCCTCCCTCTTCTGCAGAACCATACGACCCTCCTAGGGTTTCCAGAAAATTCCATACAACCTCCTTTTCAGCGGTGATTCAACCCTTAATACTTGGAAGTTGGGGATACTTTTGGAATAGAAGAGTATGGCCTCTTCCAGCCCATCTCCAAAATTTCTCAAAACAAAATTCCAAGAAATTTTGATTTTTGGACCTAAGGTTTCTAGGGTGCTGAAAATTCCTATAGAATATTAATTATGGGTTTCTGAAGAAATGTTTTCTTGAATCAGCAAGCATCTCTGTGATACTACCAAATTGATTATTGGCAGTCATAAGTCCAAAATAATCCAAGGTTCATAATTCAACCTAATCATTAGGTTTTCAAAATCCAGTTGACAAGTATTTAAAGAAACCAATCAAATGAAGAACAAAACATTAGTAGAAGATAGGCTTGATGGAACAAGCAACTTCAGCCCCTAGAATTCAAAGCTTCTAGTCACTCTTGAAGAAAATGACCTCTTGGATGTAAAAACTAAAAATATACCAGACACAGCTATAGATATAGAGAAGAAGATAAGAAAATAAGAAGATGTCAAAGCAAGAAAAATAATCATCTACTCAGTAAGAGATCACCTCTTGCCCCGTGTTGCAAATCTGAAGACAACCTATGATATGTATAAAACTTTAAAAGGAATGTTTGAAAGTGACAACACTCTTAGATCTCTTACCTTAAAGAGCCAACTTCAAAGTACCAAGATGACAAAGGATGACACAGTTTCACTCTTCTTTATGAAGTTATCAGAGATTAAAGAACAACTAGAGACCATTGGGAAAATCATGTTTGATAGAGAACTTGTCTTAACCACTCTCTAGAATCTTCCAAAATCATGGGAGCTTTTCATTTAGAGTATCAGTGGAAGAGAAGCTCTACCAACCCTTGAGCATCCATGGACATATTACACTCAAGAAGAACTTAGACTTAGAAATAGAGGAGTGGAAGATTCCTCAGAAGAAAATCATGCTCTTGCACTTCATACAAATAAGGGAGAGAAATTCAAAATAAATTTCAGGCAAACATTTAAAGGTGAAAAGTCTTCATCCAATCCAAGTTATCAAAGAAGAGATGTTTCAGAAATTCAGTGCTTCAAATGTGACAAGTATGGACACATTGCAAGAAACTATCCAACCAAGAAGAAGGGAAGACAATATGCTTCCACTGCTGACATTGATCCAGATCCACCTCAAAAGGGTGAAGAGAAGAGAGAGGAGAAGTACTTACTCTAAAAGGACATGACTACAACTAGGTAAATCAATTGATCTATAATTTTATAGTTGATTACATTTTTAAAATAAATGAAGGATATTATTCCTAGTACGGGAGCTCTCAAAGATTTGGACCATTATCCCTAGTACGGGAGTCCAAACCATATTTAATTTGTTCATCATACAAGAACAATAAGAAATAGTGTACCTGTAAAAGAAAAAGTCTTGCAAAGATCCATAAAATCTTAGATGGAGATTGACAGTAAGATAAATACCTTCTCCCCCTTCAACAATTCAGAGGGAGACAAACATACTCTAGTTGATCCAGTTGTTCCAGTTGATATGTTCAAAGATATTGCAGTAGGGCACAAAATCCCTACCTAGGCTCACTCTACAAGAGGCAGAGAAACATACAAGCCTCTCAAGGCACATCCCGAGAAATCAAAAGAGATTTTCGAGATATCCTTCAGTCATGAGCCACCTTATTGATGTTGAGCCTCCTTGTATTAGAGAAGAAACAAGAGAACAGGTATGGCAAGATGCCATAATATAAGAATACTAATATATCTTAAAGAATGATGTATAATATATTATTCAAGGACCAAAAGGGAAGTCTGTGGTAACATCCAAGTGGATCTATAAGATCAAACAAGTAGCTGATGGAAGTGTCGAGAAATACAAAACGAGATCTATAGCCAGAGGTTTCTCACAAATAGAGGGAGTCGTATATGATAAGACACTTGATCCAATAAACCTGATACACTTCCATTCGTACTACCATCCATGAGTTGAAAAACTATATCAGATAGATAGATTCTTGATGAGTTTAGATTTCAGCAAGAAGGTTGTTGATCCAAACCTATATTATTACAGTGTTGGTGACAAGAGCCTGATTTTGATGACTTATTTAGAAAGCCTTGTTGTTGTAATCCCTGACTTCTGAATTTGAGATGAAGAAATCTGAGTATGATGCACTACTTCTTGGGATAAGAAGTATGACAGGGGACCAATGAGATTGTCCTGAGTCAAGGAAAATATTCAATAAAGATAATAAAGAAGTTCAAGTATGACATAATACAAATTCCACTGTGATATATTTAAAAGGAGAAGATTGATAATGATTCAGACGATACTGATCCACTTTGGATCACTGATGTATCTGGTTAAAACTAGAATTGATTCTGCCATGCTGATTCAGATTGAGAAAAAAGTATAGTAGACCGAAAGAACGCATCTGGTTATTGTTCTACCATGAAGTTTTCCATGCTTTCCTAATGCAACAAGAAACAAAAATCTGTGGCCTTGAGTATCACAGAGGCAAAGCATATAACATCAAGTGTGTGAAGCAATATGGCTTCACAAGATTCTAACATATTTACTTGACCTTCTTAGTTGAGAGGAAGTATTGATGACTCCAACCAAAAACAAAATTCAGAGTACATTTGTATGAGACTTGGCATGATGAAGAATGCCTCCCTAGATGAGAGGGAGTGTTGATGAATGCAACTATGTGATACATTCTCCAGCTTACAAACCTATGAGGTGTGGATCATTGCAACTATGTGAGTCTTTATCTCAGCTTACAAACCTGAGAGAAAGCCCCTAAGAAGGGTACGTGGTTCCTTGCTGAGACATAGATAGGAACATAGAGATCACCTCCTCCATTCAGAAAGTTGAGAAGAAATCCAGATGATTATCCATTGGGAAAGGCGATCTGTTGAGTTAGACATGCCTATGGCTAAGCACAAGGTGAACGTGTGAAATCTCAAAATGTTGGGTGCATCGTCATGTGAATAGAAATGAAGATGATGTATTAGCCTCCTTTGAGCAACAAAGTTGACGAGAATACTCTAGATGATTCTCCTGTGTGAGGTAGTGAGAAAGAAAATATGTAGAGTGGACGTGCCTGTGGATGAGCATAGGTGAACATGTGAAGATATGGTTCTTCTATGTAATGCAATGAACCAGAGATATGACATCCCTATGGATGTGCCCCTAGTGGATGAGCACTAGTGGGTGTATCGGATCTTTTACTATATATTGTTCAAGAGTTAGACCTACCTGTAACCCGGATTGTTATGTAAAGGGTGCAGGTCAACCCTACCTTAATGTGATTAATAATAAATGTAAAAGATAATTAATCTGGATAATATTAATTATAATAATAATTATTATATTTTGACTTACGAGAGGTCGACGTTATTGAGCCAATAGACACTTATGTTGATAGGACAAGTTTAATATAAGTAAAGGAAGATTCCCCATTGTGGAATCATATCCTTCTTGTGAGTTTGGAAATTTCAGCAAGTACACTTCTTTGGGAAAAGGTGTGCACCTCTCTTTGGTGCTAGAGTTCTAGGGTTTGAGCACCCTCTTGTGTGCTAGGTATTTCTTGGTGGTGAAGGTATTTCTATTGAAGAATATAGCAAAGGATTTGGCTGAGTTTTCTTCCCTTGTTGAGAAGGGTTTCCCAAGATACATTTTGTGTTCTTGTGCATGGTGCTTCTTCTTGTGATCTTGGTTGCTGCAACATTTATGGTTATGGTTAAATGACAAAATGGAATGAACTTCATGCTTAACCTAATACATTGAAAAATAAACATCAAACACATCCATACATCTTCACATGGGATGGGAAAGACTCACATAGTCTTGCAAACCATTCTACATATAACATCATCATGTCATACATGCCTACACTCATGTGGACCTGTCAATCTCGTCTAGAGGCCACAACCTACTAGAGAACACTAGAGCTACACCTAGTAGTGTGTGTCACCATCATCATCATGGGTTATACCCACATGACGTGCTCACCCATGGATACACCCATGTTGTGAGTATCATCATCACTGTCAGAATCATCTAGTAGCAATCTGGAATCAAAACATATCATCAAAATATCCATGAGCCTCATTTAGCTATATTGATGATCCATCTCCACCACCATGTGTCTAGTACCTCGAGCACGTGTGTCTAGCACCTCGAGTCATTCTTGTACCATGAAAATAATTAAGACCACATTGGAGCCACAAAAACCTCTTGGTGATCCTCCCATAGGATCACTCGGTGAATTCATTTAGATCGATGCTATCAGACACGTGGAATTTCACCTCAAGCACCTCGATTCTTATGTTTTTCGAAGACTACGTCAGGGCACATCTACTCTGAATGTAAATGTTCCCTATCTCCCCTAGTATGTAGCCTAATTCCTGTGGAGATAGAGTTGACCTGATGCTTATCAGGGCTACTCACCTACTTGTGAGTTAACTACTCACCTACTCATGAGAGTTTCAAGGCCCGATGTAATTCACACATAGGAGATCTATCAACAACTTGAATTTTCAGATCTATCAACAACTTGAATCTTCAGTTCGTCGAAGATTACATCTCGGCCTATTCCCACATGATCAAGTCCTTCTAATCAATCTTGTAATATCAACACGATGTTGCAATCATTAATAATCCCCTAGGGAAACATTTTCATTCCTGACAAGCTTGTCCTTGACATAGGCTTAGTGAAAATGTTAGTTATCTACTCATTTGTGGATAAGTGATGGAGCCTCATTGCTCCTTCCTGCACCATGTCTCTGATGAATTCTTTCAATATCCTTCATATCAAATTTTGAAGTAAACTCCCTCTATATAAGAGAATCCTCAGAACACGCTTATGTCTATTGCATGTCCCTTTGCATCCTACAAAGTGTCATGAAACCAAGCTGGCTTCTTCCTGATCAATGACTCCCTCTGAAGTCTGACTCCCTCTGAGTCCTTTCAAGTCTGTTGTTCTTGTTGTCATACATTTCTTGTTCCTAACCTAGAACTAGGGGCTCCCATACTAGGGATAATGACCCTTCTAACAAAGATAAGAAGTCTAGCCTCCCATACTAGGATAATAACCAAGATGGCCTCCCATAGGGATAATAACCAGAATGGCCTCCTATACTAGGATAATAACTAGAATGGCCTCCCATAGGGATAATAACCACAATGGCCTCATGTACTAGGATAAAAACCAAAACGACCTCATGTGCTAGGATAATAACCAAACCAATAAGAAAAATGGACTCTTGTACCAGGGACAATGGTCCAATATAAAATAAAAATAATTGAAATAAATAAATTATACTTACAGTGAGATTTGTAGAGATCCTCCTGAATGATCGTTTTGAGGATCGTCATCACATTTAATCTTCTTCTTGTTCTTGACCTTCTCTTCATCTTCTACTAGCTTAGGAATGCCCTAGTTTATGTAGTCTAGAAGATCATTTTCTTCTAAGATAAGAAGTAACTTAATCTTCCATGCTTTGAAGTTGGTGGCACCTTTCAATCTGTCTTCTACTCTAAAACTGGTCTTCATGACTTTGACCTTGACCAGGCAAACTTTGACTTTGACCAACCAAACGTTGAGTTTGACCCAAAAATGAAAACTTGATGTTTTTTATGGTTGAGGGCACCAAGAGATGCATTGGCTTAGGGCGCACTAGAATAACCAAAAATTAGTCCCAATACTTCACAAAAACTTTCACTACAACTGGTACTACAGCTAGTGCTACAATTGGTGTTGCAACTAGTGTTGTAACTAGTGTTGCAACTGGCACTGCAACTGGTGCTGCAACTGGCACTGTAACTGGTGTTGCAATTGGCACGAAGGAACTAGCACTTCAACTGCAATTGTGCTACAACGAGATTGACAAAGAGCGACGGATCTACCTTCCAATGGTTAGACTGTTCTGAAGGTGGTGTGGGACCATAACTTGTTAGAATAATTTAGATGTTCTTGTTTCACCATAGACAATGTTACATCATTGCCACCCATCCATAGGCACAAAGCCTCCCCCAAGCACCTTAACCTTTGACAAAAATAATGATTCTAGGAAGCCACATCAGAACCATAGATGACCAAGAGAGAGCACACCTTCTCCAAAGGTAGCACACAAGATAAAGATACCAGAAAGAATGAACAAGAGAAAATTTCCCAACAACAGTTGTTTCTTCTCCTCCAAGCTTGCACATTATTTCTAGTTTTCTGGGTGAGAGTGAGTGAACAAATGATCCAAGATGTCCTCTATTTATACTAATATGTCCAATGACTTTTCTGGTTGAGCCGACCTGACTTTTTGGTAATTATATTTTATGTTTATCTTTTTCCTGTGGAGCCGACTGGTCTTTCTGGAGGATAATACCTTAGTATTATATATTTTTCTAAGCTAACTTGTCTTCTAAGGTTTTCACACATCTGTTTAGGGTTTCTCTTGCTTCTAAAATATTCTATTCTAGTCAAAGGTTACATATGGAGGTTAATATCTCCCGTAGCTACCATAATATCAACAGTACTCTCCCAACAAGTTGTTGTGCTTAG
Source organism: Picea abies (assembly GCA_900067695.1). Taxonomy (NCBI): domain Eukaryota; kingdom Viridiplantae; phylum Streptophyta; class Pinopsida; order Pinales; family Pinaceae; genus Picea; species Picea abies. The sequence continues at coordinate 4,115 of CBVK0102663474.1, read as the reverse complement.
TTTGAGGTGTTTATTTTGTATCCATGCAATGTTGTTTTTTGGGTAGCTTGTGGAAGTTTCCTTATAAATTTTTTGAAGGAATGAAAAATAGTTATTGAAGGAGTAATTACCTGTGTTGTGTGAAATTAATTTTTATTTTTTCGCTATTTGATTTCCAACAATTGCATGATTAATTCTATGGTTTGAAATTGATTTATGAGTTAATTAAATTCGACAATATACTTGTTTGATTGAGGTCATAAGGACTTTAGTCACCTAAGGCTTGGAATTTTTTTACAAACCAAAGACTAGTTCAGGAACAAGGAACCTACCATGGAAACAATATCTAGATTGGATGCAAGCATGATTTGGATAGCCACCAATTGCATGGGGTTAAAGGCAGAGATAAGGGAGAAGACTAGTAAGTGTTAAGAAGATAAATAAAGTAATGGATATATGATAATTCTTTGAGACAAAATTGACAATGAAGTTGATATGAGCACGAATTTGTCATTTTGATCTATTATCATTGTATATTTCTTTTTGGTTTTTGAATTGCAGATTGAGGATGTAGATGAAGGTGCAAATTGAGGGGTAATGGTTCCCCACTCCATGGTGAGAATGATTATTGGAAGAGCACTTCCACTATTCTCTTCTTGGGTAGGCACTCGCAAGAGCCCACCCATACACAAGTTCCTTTATGATGGTGGTGAGAACAAAAGAACTAATCCTTGAGATGAGGGCTAAGCTGCAAGATTTTAGGGGAGAGGTGGATGTAAATAAAGACTTAAGTATATATTTTCCATGTTAGAGGCTAAGGATGGTAGATAAATCTATGTCACAAACTGCGAATATCCAAAAGTAAGGTGTATATATATGTTGGGTTTTTTGAAAGGACTCCACAAAGCCATGTATATTCTGTTTCTCCATACACTAAATGACCAATTTATACCATGTAAACATGCATACATGCATACTATGTACATATATAGAAAAACATAAATGCTTACCAATGTCAAGTAATTGACGTGACATGGACCCCTCAGATTTTTATAAGATATTTATTTTAGAAATATTTAATATCCATTATAATATTTTTAGATATACTAGAAATTTTAATAGAGAAAATCTCTATCTATTCATCTTATCTACATACATATGAAACACAAACCGAGGAAACAACTTTTTTTTGTTGATATTAGCAGAGTAATTTTCAAAGAAAAAAAAACAAAGATGATATAATATGAAAATATCTAACATGTTTGCTATTCTAATAAGAAAAATACAATGATTAATATAGATACCAAATTTTCTTTTGCATGGTGACTTCAAATCCCGATTTGACTCATTTTTATCCACTTCAAAGATTTTGTGGTATCTAATTTTGTGTCTTAAATGTATACATCGATTGGAAAATATGACAAATTTCATGAATTTGAAGATAAATCATAGTCACATCTTTATTTTTCAATTAACACTATTAAGGAAAAATACATTTTTGTATTGATATGAAATTAATAAAAAAATACAATTAATTGAAGTGATGAAAATATTGTCAAATTATTGAAGATGGGCTTTAAATAGTAATTATGTGAGTAAGCCCACATTTCACAAGAAATAATAAGAGCTCAGAGATATTTGCTTGTTTTTTAATGTTGTTATAGTCATGGGAAAATGAGGTTGTGGCAAGTTCGGTCACAAGGGTAGGGAAAATCAATTTCCTTCACTGCAGATCGCTCAAAGTACCAATCTCTCACAACTTGTGCAATGGTCTTTTATGCAAACAAGAAAATTTTGGTGAGCATAAAAAGTAGTTTTGACCTATGTCAACATTATAGATCATATAAATTGAAATATAATGTCACTAACTTGTCATGATCCATCCTTCATTGTTTTCATGCATTCAATGTTGATGATTTTGTTAAAAATAGTCCAAAGAGAAAATATGTTATGAGTGGGGAAAAGTACAAAAAATTCAATAGGGCATTATCAACTAGATAAGCTATACACTTGAAAGATGTTATTTTTCCTTTCTAGTTGAATATTTTTAAGTAACAATAAGCTAGTTTCATAAGGAAAGAAAAGTTAAAATTAGCACAATTTTTTTTGATAATGTAAAGCTTATGAATGTGGCAAGTTATAGACATAAATACATTAATTTTCCTTTCTAGTTGAATATTTCAAAGTAATAATAAGCTAGTTTCATAAGGAAAGAAACGTTAAAATTAACACAAGTGTTTTTTATAATGCAAAGCTTATAAATGTGGCAAGTTCTAGACATAAATAACACACATGGAAACTGCATGACTCATTAAAAAAAATTCATTAACCATGAGCAAAGATTACTTTTCAAGAAATATACATATGAAATCTATGCCTTTTTATGCTTCCCATTTCATTTTTCATTTTCATTAGCTTAGGTGTTGGAACTATTGGTGTAATATATATATGTGGCCATGAACCATTCATCTATACCATTATGTACTTGTAAGTATGGCTAAGACTATATTTTATTTCATTTAGTGTATATTAGTATTATTGTTAAGGCCAGCCTGGTCAAACATGATATGTGGGATCAATAACCCTCTCGAGATCTAGGCCCTTATTTTACAAGCCCATAACCCCCTCTCAAAGGGATGTCTCCCCCTCTTGAAGGATCACATCACTTTATTAAACAAATAAATCTCTCAATTGTATCATCTCATTTTTTTTATCTACTTGATCTTAAATACAACTTTTTATAATCCTAAAAAAAATTAATTTTGGACATTTCACGTGCATTGACATCTTTCTGTTAGGCACATTTGTGTATCTTTGTTTTTCAGCACTTGTGCTTGGATTTTGTACTCTCTCTAGCAAACTTTTGAGGAGGATATTTCGGAATTTGGGTGAGATATGGTTCCATTAATTCTTATGTTGACCCTTTTAAATCTCAACATGGTATCAATTGTGAACCTTACTCTCTCAATCCTTTTTATTGATCCAAAAACTAGTGGCTAGTGGCAACATTGTTATATTGTAGGACTAGGTTTTTTAGGATCATCTCTTCTAGGGTTTCTCTAGGGGTTCTAGAGATATATACTCTAATCTAGGGTTATTTTAACTTTTCACCCTTTTTTAAGGCCAAAATCTTCATTCCTAAGGTTATCTAGGGTTTTGAACCATTTGGAAATGTAAAGGTGAATTTCTAAAGTCTTAATTCCATAAGGAGCCTTCATCCTATTGCTATGGATTCAAAGTAGTTGTTTCCCTGTCTAAATGGTGCCAACTATCATTCTTGGGTGGATCAAATGATTTACCTACATAGAAGCAAAGGTCTATGGATGTACTTGGCAAGGCCACATCTTTCTAAAGATGATGAGAGTGATGACCTCATATGTTTGAAGGATGAAGCTCTTGGTTTGATCACTTTTATGTCAAGCCTAATCTCATTCATCATAACAAGGTGCAAAGAAAATTTGGGATACCACAAAACTCTCTTTGGAATAGTGAATACTACTCAAGTCAATTGACTTGAAACTAAACTCTCCAATAAAAATATTGTAAATGTGTTGAACCTGCACATAATATACCTAGCTAGAAAATACTACACACATTTGCAGAGAGAAATTGATAAAGAAGAAGAATGAGAGAAAGAATAGAAGAATTATCATTAACTGTAATGAATAATGAATAATTTACACATGATATACTTTGTATAACTCAATGAATGTGCACTGGAGGAGAACCAATGCGCCATGGTGGTGGTCTAGAGTGATATGGACACACACCAACAGTTACAGGAGTGAACTTCCACCTAGTCTAGTCTCTCAGAGAGTTACAGGAGTGAACTACCACCTAGCCGAGTTAACTAGTCAACCAATCTTCAATTAACTAACTGAACATAGTGTAGTGAGGAGTAAATCAAGGAATCAATGGTAATGCGTCAGTATGGTGATGATCTAAAGAAAAGTGTGCAATAGCATGGTGATGATCCCAATGTTGCATGGTGAAAAAACCAATGCAACATCTAGACTCAACTCAACTAGTCAAACTGAAGTGTCAGCTAAAGAGAATATTCTCCAGGTGGAATATTCTCTCCTAAACTTTAGGAGACTGAATAATGACTAATAAACATAGGAAAAACCTTAGGACCT
>CBVK0102663445.1:0-10250 GCA_900067695.1 Picea abies | reverse complement strand
TGAAAATTAAAATAAAAAATCACTTGTCAAATTTGAAATGAAAATTATTTTAGATTTTTCAATTAAGAGGCAAGGAAATTTTTCTTAATATGTTCTACTTTTCATTGTTTTTATGGGTTTTTTTAATTTTATTTTATTAGTCATTTTCCTTATATCTTAGCAATAAAAAAAAAAGAATGTTCACATTTTTCCTTGTGCCATGTCAATTCAAAAAAAAAAATGTTATGATTTTTATACAATACAATCCTATTTTCATTGAGCTCATTAATGCATGTATCTCCTATTCATTGAAGCCATAGGTTAGTAATGGAGATTGAGGATCAAATCGTGAATTATCTTGTTGGTTGGATTTATGAACAATACTTCTTTCTGTCTGCTCAACTTGCTCGTTAGTAAGTCTTGTCAGTATCACTATGCTATATATAGGTCGTAAGTTGAAACTTTCCTCCACTTCTTTCCAGGAAATCTTGTACAGACATATCTTCAGAGAGTTTAATTCAAAGGCAGACTCATTATAAAAATCAACACCAGAGCTTCCTGAAAATATGCTTTTCCTCGAGGAGTATCGGTTTGGAGAGCTTTTCTCCATAAGCAACAAATATTTTTTTTAGTTGTAGTGGCAGCTAGAGGTTTAAGCTATTTATTTTTGATGATGTGTCAATTTTATTTTGGTAGCCTTTTTGCATAATGTTTTGATCATCGTATTGGAAATTGTCTATGTTTTTTTTTTTTTTTTTTAACTATCCACACCATATGTATTATCTTGAAAAACAATGTGCATGGTCTGTACTGCTGGTTAAGCTATTTATTTTTGATGATGTGTCAATTTTATTTTGGTAGCCTTTTTGCATAATGTTTTGATCATCGTATTGGAAATTGTCTATGTTTTTTTTTTTTTTTTTTGTTAACTATCCACACCATATGTATTATCTTGAAAAACAATGTGCATGGTCTGTACTGCTGGTCTGCCACATGGGAAACCAGACCAACAACAAAATGTTAGTTTATCAAGTTTACCATCTTTTAAAAACCATTATTTCTCAAAACCATAGATCATAAAGTAACACAAAATATGAGTAGCAATGAAAATTCTAAAATAAGTCGACCTATCATACTAATAACTTAAGAGAGGTGGGGCAGAAGCACAGTAGAGGACTAGCAAAAGGATATGGAAGTAGAGAAAGGATGTCAGAAAGTTGGATCACGAACTTAAGTGATGGCTCGTGTAGTGGAATGCATGAGTAAAGTACCACATGGTCATTACATAGGCACGAGGGGGACATGTGGCGATAAACCTTGGGGAGCGATCCCCTCATTGAATCACTTCCCAAGCACCCTATCTAGTGGGACGTAGTTAGCCTATCCAAGAGTGAGACCGTCAACATGAAATGGAGAGAGATGGGTGGGATCCCATCAGGTGTCCAAGGGGTGATTTCCCGAGGTGACTCCTCCTATTGGTAGAACATTTGATGTGGGAAGGAATAATTACTTCTATCTGGGAGATGAGAAATCAAATTCTCTCTAGGATGCTATCCATGCTCCAATTGAAGGATATTTTGTTGACGAGGGATCGTTGTCGGAGTTTTTTGAGCATGCAATTGATGAGTTGAGAATCGCCTTCAACAACTAATTTGTGGAATCCTTCACAAATTGCAATAATGAGGCCATTTTCCAGAGCCTGAAGTTTTTTTGCGTTATTGTTGTCAATTCCTAGATCATCAACATACAAGGAGATCAATTGGCCAGAGTCATTGCAAAAAACACCCCATAACCTGCTGAACCAGGATTTCCTTTGACAACCCTGTAAAAAATGAGTTTGAGGAAGCCTGCAAAGGGAGGGGCCCATGAGATGGGGGAGGTGACTCTTGAGGATGACGTGTGGCTATTGCAAGTAGGGGGGAAGGTGTTTATTCAATTCCTCCAATATGAGGTGCTCCTGAGTAGTGCAGTCCCAATCCTGATCAGTCCATTGAGAGACAAGAGTGGTTTATTTGATGTTACTTTTGATCTTCCTCCAAAGCAGGTCCATCCCCAGGTGCTCATTTTTTAAATTTATGTAGTTGCATTCCTTCCAAACTTCCCAGAGCATAAATCCAGGAAAGAGTTTCCAGGCTTGATTGAGGATTGGGTTGGAGAAGGAATAATTTTTCCATTTCTCGATTGTTGGAGTGAGAATGTTTCATTTCCAATCAAAGGCTTTGAAGAGAAGAGCACCTTGATCCTAGAGGATTGAGGGGAAGGAGCAAGAATTTAAGAGATGTTTTGTGGATTCCCCATCTTGGGTGCATAGAGGACAAAAGGAAAGGTTGGATAATCCCCGACGAATGATATTTTCCCAGGTAAGAATTTTTTTGTGGTTGAGCAACCAAAGGAAGAAAGAAACCTTCGCTTATAGATTTTTCTTCCAGATTTTGATCCAGAGATCTTGAGTAGGTTGATCTTGATTCCCTGCTGCAAGATGATAGGATTCCTAAATGTTGAAGGATACCATATATTTGTTACCCCAACAAAGTTTGTTTAGTCCATCTTGTATTCTGATTTTCATGTTTAAGAGGTTTTGCTAGAAGTTATCCCAATTTATATCTGGTGGAAGTCATTTCCATTGTTCCTTGGGTAGCCAAGTGCGCCAGCGATCTCCAAGTTGAGGAGGAATCCACTATTGGCATAACCAACACTTGTTTTTTGAGTTCATTGAATCCCGTAGAGAAAGGAGTCCCTAATTGGTTTGAAGAGGGGCCAACTGTTGCCAAGAATCTTCCCAGAATAGAGAGAGGTTTCCATTGCGAATCTCCCAAAAGTAGTGTTGATGGATGGGGTCTTTTTTATGCTAGACTGCGTTCCAAATGAGGGACCCTGAAATGTGATTTTCAAGATTGATTAGATCATGGGGTTCTGTGTGGGCGCAATATTGATTAGATCATGGGGTTCTGTGTGGGCGCAACATTGATTAGATCATGGGGTTCTGTGTGGGCGCAATACTTTCTATGCCAAAGATGACACCGGGTATTTTCATTGGTGTTGAGCCAACCCCACCAAGCTTTAGCTCTAAGTGTCGAACCAAGAATTTTTGGATCCTGCAGTCCAATTCCCATTTTGACTTTGGGTAAGCATAGCTTATCCCAGGTGACCAAAGCCCATTCTTTGTCTTTGCGCATGCCTTCCCATAGGAAATTTCTTTCAAGGTTGTGAATAGCCTTCAAAATGTATTTTGGGGCCGCCAACGTTGAAAACAAGTATAGTGGCATCGCTTGCGAGATAGATTTGAGTAAAACCAGGCGTCCAGGGGAATTGAGTGATATAAAGGACCAATTGGAAAGTTTACAGTTCATTCTAGAGAAGAGATATTCCCAAGAATAATTTTGAAGACCATTTTCAATTAAAGGGGCACTAAGGTATTTGGACGGAAGGGAACTCCTTTGTAAGCCAAGAACCCTAGAAATATGAACATGTACAACAGGAGCAATGTTAAAGAAAAATAATCAAGATTTTTCTTGGTTGATGGTAGTACCTAAGGCATCCATGAATTCAAAGAGGACTTGCTGAATATATTTGGTTTCATGGAATGTAGGTTAGGCCATGATCATAGTGTAATCGACAATTTGTTGATGGGTAGTAGGGTGGTCATCTCCATGCAATCTAAGGCCTCTAATTTTGTTCTCTGCTACAACTACTTTGATAGCCCTGCTAAGACCTTCTGCCATCAAGATGAAGAGGAAGCGTGAAAGAGGGTCTCCTTGACGAATGGCCCGAGATGGGGAGAAGGTGGTTGAGGGGGAACAATTGTTCAGGATGAAAAAAACAGAGGATGTGAGAGTAAAAACCCATTTGATCTAGAGAGGGGAGAATCCAAAATCCCGAAGGATGTGATGGATTTATTTCCAACTAAGCTTGTCAAAAGCATTTGACATGTCTAATTTTATGAGTATGCCTCAAGATTTGGGGGTTTTGAGAGAATGGATTATTTCATGAGACAGGGTGATTCCTTCCAAGATTTCCCTCTCCTCCACAACTCGTTTGTTCTTGAGAGATTAGGGAGGGTTGAAGAACCTTCAGGCGATTGGAGATGAATTTTATGATAATCTTCTAAACCACATTACAAAGGGAAATTGGACGGAATTTACTTGGGTCTTCCACTTTGTCCTCCTTGGGGATCAAGGCAAGGAAGGTGGCATTCAAGGTTGGGAGCACATTGGAAAACTGTCGAGAGTCCTCAACCAGTGCCCATACATCAAATTTTATGATTGGCCAGCAAGCTTGAAAGAAATCGATGGTGAAGTCATTCGGGCCTGGTGATTTTCCTTTAGGCATCTCGAAGGCCGCTTGTTCCACTTCCTCAAAGGAGATGGGTCACATTAGTGCTTCATTTTTCTCCCATGAGACAAGATGGGGGATGTGTCAGGTGATTTTGTGAATTGCAGGTCCTCTTTCCACTTCAGGTTTAGATAGCAGAGATTGGAAGAATTTGACTAGTTCTCGCTCCATTCCTTCATGATCAATAAGAGTGTTTCCTTGATTGTCTTTTAGTGAGGTGATGTGATTATGGTGCCTCCTATGCACCATAGATTGATGAAAAAATTTTCAATTCTTTTCTCCCTTTTTGAGCCATCTAACCCTCGATTTTTGTTTCCAGAGAAGCTCCTGCTATTTGTCTCAGATGTCAAGTTGGGATTGGAGCTGGGCATCTTCCTTAATAAAATGTTATGTTCTTCCTGTCAAGATCATTGCTTGTTGAACCAAAGTTTAATGTTTTCCTGGAATTTGGGATGAACGAGCCAAAATATTTCAAATATGAAAGGTTGATTTAAGGGGCTACCTTTGAGGTCAAGTTCTAGCTTAATAGGCCAACGATTCGAGCCTCCACAAGGAAGGATGGAGGTTGAAAGGTAAAGTCCAACTAACATGATGGATTCGAAGATCAGGAATCGATCTATCATGGAAGATACTTTATGATGTCCCCCTCTTCGATTGTTCCAGGTATGCACGCCATTGGCAGTTTCAAGGTTCACCAGATTTAGGAGCTAAATGGTTTCATTGAAGAGCTGAGAATCACAGTCAAGTCTTCATAAGCCCCCTATTTTTTCATCTAGGGAAGTGATAATAATGAAGTCCCCCCAAATGAGACAATGGCTGTTCTCGATGATTGGTCTAGGGTTTTGGATGGAGTTGAAAAAATGGAGTTTGTTCGAGATGGGAATGGGGCCGTAGACATTGGTGAGATAGCCAAATTTTGAAGAAACCACGAGATGAAAGCATGTAGAGAGAGAGAGAGAGTACTTGGTAGTGAAAATATTAGACAAGGAGATTTCAGCTAGGTTCCAAAGGAGGGCTAGTCCCCTTACAACACCTCAAGCTTCATGAGCCATGGCTTGAGAACCCTGCCATATGCGAGGAGCTAGAGATGAAATAAATTTGTCGAGACATTTCATTGCTTGTAACATGATCAAGGAGGGTTTTTCCCTGAGAATTTTTTGCCTGAGAAGCCTATGTTTGGTTTTACCATTGATGCCTCGGACATTCCAAGAGATAATCGGGGGGGGGGGGGGGGGGGGGGGTTGGAGGGAATTTATCAGTTATCAAGGAAATACGACCCAAGTTAACCAGGAGTTCGCCAAAATCCATCTCATCACCATATTCCAAGTCATTTTGTTTAGGACAACCCTACAACATTTCCACTTTTCCATTTGTTGGGTCGTAGGAATTCAGATCCATGGTTTTGCGATGCTTGGCACTATCATCTGGTCCATAGTCATTCTTGGGGTCCATCTTTGGCTGAGTGTCTTGATGAATATTACTTTCCTTTCCTTCATCATTATGGGAGAGGGTTTCAAAGGCATTGCTTGTCTTAATTTCTTGGTTGGATCAAGGAGGAGTTGGGTTTCATCGCGACCTTCTTCTTGTTGAGACTTGTTCAAAACCCTCAACATCCCTTGATGGAGGGTTTTGTACATAGTGCATCTGAATGTTCAAGGGATAGTCTTGAAAGAGGTGTCCATGCACGTGGCATATTTAACATCGAAAGGGTATGTGCTTGTAGTCCATGGTTTTTACCCTTTCATTGTCTTGGTAATTGAGACCGATCTATTCCAGGAGGACCTCGAAGAGGTTCATGTATAAACAGACACATGCATATGAAGTGTAGCATCCTTGCTTAGTGACTTTCAATATTTTCACGAAAGATCCTAAGGTATTACCAATACCTTCTACAATTTTTGCATCCTAGAACTTCTGCATGAGGGAGTACAAGCGGATTCAAACAAGAGTAGTTGTGAAGTCCTCTTTTTTGGGGCTAAAGCGTTCCATCCATGGCCGAAGGTGAAGCCCTGTTGAGTTTAAAAATTACGACCCATTTTCAAAGACCCTATCCCTGTCCTCCAGATTGGAAAAGATGGCAATACAGAACCCTTTGGATCCCAGTTTGAGGTCATTTTGATCCACCATATAAGAGATTTCTTAGTTAGCTAGATTCCCATGAATTTTCCTATAAAAACATGGTCTTGCATATGTTGTATGTAGCTTCCTATTTTGGTAGAAGTGATTTCATGCTTTGGATTTTTTGCAGCCTTTGGAATGTAGCTTGGCACGATTCTGGAACTGTCGTGATTATGGTCTCACTTTTTTTGGTTTTCTTGTTGAGGGTTATACTCAGGATTTTTTCCCTGGATAATTCCTAAAATGCTGATGATTACAACTTCGTGAGACATCCTCCAGGACACAGACTGAGTGCTTGTGAGAGAGCCCATGAGTTGGATGTGTCATTCCTCTCAGAGACTAAGATGGAATGCTGTGTGACCCTGTATGGGGTGAGGATGCCCATGAGATGGGTGTATCGATGTGTGTGCCCTATGTGGGGTGAAAATGCCCATGAGATGGGTGTGTTGATGTGTGTTCCCCTGTGTGGGGTGAGAATTCCCATGAGATGGGTGTGTCGTTTGAGATGAAACAATGTGTACCCCTATGAGGGGTGAAGGTGCCCATGTGATGGGCACTCCAGATGATTCTCCTGTGTGACTTAATGAGATAGAGATCTGTTGAGTAGGACGTCCCTGTGGCTGAACACAGGTGAAAGTACCCCTGGTGGCTGAGCACTAGTGGGTGTGTGAGATCCCTTTCTTCCAGATGATTCTCCTGTGAGATTCAGTGAGATAGATATCTGTTGAGTAGGACGTCCCTGTGGCTGAGCACAGGTGGACGTGCCCCTAGTGGCTGAGCACTAGTGGGTGTGTGAGATCCCTTGCTATATTTTTTAAAGAGGAAGATTTACCTGTAACCCTAATTGTGATGTAAAGGGTACATGTCGGCCCCACCATAAAGTGAAAGATAATTAATGTAAAAGATAATTAATATTGTAATTATTAATTATATTATGAGTTATTGAGGTCGGCCCTGTTGTGCCAATAGGCACCGCTTTTGATGTGTCCAGTCTAGTATAAATAAAAGTGTTTTCTCCATTGAGGAAACATAACTCACATGTAATTTCAGAATTTTAGCAAGTACATTTTCTAGGGCTGAAGTGCACACCTCTCTTGGGCGGTAGCTTCTTGGTTTTGGAGAGCACCCTTTTGTGTGCTAGGTCTATGGTGTGGGAGGTCTTTCTGTTGAGAATATGGCAAATGATTGCTGGGTTTTCTTCCCTTGTTGAGAAGGGTTTCCCAAGATATTTCTTGTGTTCTTGTGCATGATATTTCTTCTTGTGATCTTGGTTATTGCAACAGTTGTGAATGGTGTAGTTGGATTTTTTTTATAGTTCAAGTAAATGCTAAAAATGAAATAAACCTTATGCTTGAGCCTAGCATAGTGAAAATTCAACATAAAGTACCTAGTCCATTTTGGCTCATATCGATCCTTTGTTGAGCGGGGCCGCTAGGGCCAATGTGGGGGTCGGCCATAATTATGTTGTAGGAGGGAGCCACACTCCCTCCTCCAGCCGCAACCATGAGAGGTTGAGACAACCCTAGAAATTTGTCTAGAAGAGAAACCCTAATTTACAAGTTTTAGAGATCGATCGACTCGTTATTTTCATTGATGAGCTTCTCTTACTCGCAATCTGAAAAATCATTAGAAATTGTCTATGTTAGGGGCAGTATGTCTCCTAATTTAGAGTTTTTGTTCCTAGTGCTACTACACCTTCACAATGTAACTTATCTTTTCATTAATGGAAGATATGATTTTTTTAGTGGAAAAAAAATAATATTTATTCAAAAAATAATGCAAATAAGGATTTGTCAAAATTTGATTGGATGAATGTACACCATTCAAATATTTTTAAAACTATTAAATGCAAAGCTGGCCAAACCACCTCAAAGAATTTTATTTTAATACTTTATTCAATTTGTAATCTCCAATATTTTGAGTAATGCATTTAAACCAGTATTTTATGTCAATGTGTAAAAATATTATTATTATATATACATAGTTGCTATGAAATTTTGTGGATTTAGACTCTGTGTGAAGTTTTGAAATGTCAAAAGTGGAAACCTAGCAATATGACTAATTGTGGAAACCTGCATGCTCAAATGTACTTAGTTAACAAAAATTGAAGTTGTCAAATTATTTGAATTTAATTTGATGATTAAAAAGTTATATATAGAAAATGATAAGTTAAAGTTAATTTTTTTACAATAAATGGGTTATAAAATAATCATTTTATACTTGAAATTTTATTTTTTTCATTTTCATAAAAAAAAATTATTTTAATTTGTCAATGTAAAAGAGTTAAATGAAGTTGACCATTCAATTTGAAATAGATAATATTGGAAAGGGATTCCAAACTAATTATAGATACAATCAAGAATTCTAAGTTGAATGGCATCTATCACTATGCAGAAATCAAGCAATTTATAAGTCATTTTGTAAAATTTGAACACAAATTGAGCAATTTATTTATAAGTCATTTTGTAAAATTTGAACACAAATTAAGCAATTTATAAGTCATTTTGTAAAATTTGAACACAATTAGAACAATTTATAAGTCATTTTGTAAAATTTGAACTTAGTATGTAAAATGATAAGCCAATGCCATTGCAGATAAGCTTGAAAATATGGGCACATATGTTCATTTTGGTATCAGTTGTAAAAGGCTTGTGACCTAATCATGTATCTCAATGGATATGGAAAAACTTATGCAGCATCTTAAGGGTCATGGAGAATGTTTGATAGACTGAGAAGGCCATCCTTATTTATATATATGGATATGGAGCAAAGTCAATTTTAGTCAATTATATTTAAATGAATGGAATCTGCAATAAGTTTAAGTTTAGATGATTGAGATACTATTTATTTAAACATAGAACAAAATTGACTAAATGAATAGAATCTGCAATAGAATTAAATTTAGATGATTGAGACATATTTATTTAAACATCGAACAAAATTGACTAGATAGATTTAAGTTTTAGATGATTGAGACACTATTTATTTAAACATCGAACACAATTCAATTTTGACTAGAGAGTACGGTTTAAACGATATATCCCCAATGGGGGTAATCTCCAAATTTATCTGATTACAAGCTTTCTGTATATTCTGTATAAATACATACTAATCTTCTATTTACCAAAACAAATCATGAAAATTGTAGATTTGAAATATGTTTAGTCATTATTACAGTCAACAAAGGAATTAAATAAAGGGGACTGATGTTAGAAATTTGAACTATGTCGATCTTTTACAACCAATTTATGCAAATCAAATGCCTCACCTGTACACTCGATGTTGTGAACTCTGGATCACTATTTTCCTGCCTGGATAATGTAGATGAGTGAAGGATAATGTAGATGAGTGAACAGTTAATTACTAAAAAAACTTCTTAGACATAACACATTGCTTCAAACCCAATGTTTCTGTCCATGGGTTCGAGCAACATGTATGCAGTATGATTTCCCTCCCATGCTTTTGAAATAAAACTGATCAAGCTAAGAAATTCTCGATGAGTTTTCATCATGGAAGTCCTCAACTGAAAGCCATTAAGAGGTCATTATTTGCTAATGTAATGCAACCTATATCTCCTGCCATATTAGACAATGGAGTTGTTCGAGTACCACCAAAAAATATGGCGAGCAAAATGACTTCAAAATGGGGCACTGCTAGCTTTCTTGAAGACAACTAATTCTCCAGGCTCCCACTTCTCAGACTCCCACTTCTCAGATAACTGCAATAGACAAGAATTCCAAAGTTTATTATCAGTCTTCTAAATCACTATAACTCAAAAGGTGTTCAACAATATATATATATATATATATATATATATATAT